>BMAO01033963.1:109638-226297 GCA_019973975.1 Trichonephila clavata
TTAGGAATTTAATTTTACCTAAGCCAAACGGGCACTCAAGGGATTTTTTACGTGCCACAAAATCATACGACATGGACGCTGTCGATTTCCTGCATCATGAAAATCCACCGACTTGGGCCGGGGTCGAACTCGCAACATTGGGTGCAGAAAGCCAATGATAAACAAACTACGCCACCCAGACGGCAGTGAGACATTTTTAATTAAGCAATTGATTGATTTTTTTACTACAATAACTAAGCAGTGGCCTTGTCAAATCCTTTTGTTTTTGATAGAAACGCGGAATTCTTGTTAACATTGCAGTTTGAAGGTACATCACACATTGACAACGAGCCTCCTAAATTTAAGCCGTTGTCAAATGAGGAGAACGACTTTTGAACTGGCATCCCTCTCTCCAAACGTCAACGTAAGGGCTTTGAATTTTGACAGATTTCACGTGCATCATCCTCTTTGCATGTCAGGTCTTCACAGAGGCATCTTGACTCGAATCAATAACTCGACAACTCGAAAATATCTACTCGGCTACTGCGTCCAGAATGATACTTAATGAAGGAGTCCAAAAAGAAGCGGAATGTTGTACACTTTACGACCACTGACAGTAAGAGAGGTCGTGAGATCCATCAACGAATAGAAATGATTCATGCGACACTCTATACCTCAATGTCAAAAGCAAAGAGGGGGCAAAAGTGCTTTCCTGGAAGATGCATGTCACTCAGAAATGATGAACAAATTAGAACACCAAACATATACAGACAAACATATAGCGAAAGTCAATGAAATTCGTGAAGTAAATTAAATCGGAATATCCTGGAGAAACTTTTTCTGATGTCCTTCAGATCACGTCAAAGCAAGATCACACACAGCCAACGCAACAAAGAAACTGCTGAGACTCAGGTGGAAGCTCTGAATCTTCTGCCCACTGTAAAGATCTGTCACTATAGGACTTCCACATCTTTATTAGCTGAGAATAGTGCTAAACACTGAACAGAGGCAACGGTTTCAAACGAATGAAGTCAGGAAGTGAGTTCGCGATTGGTTGAAAAATAGTAGCAAAAAGTTTTTTATGATCAAATCCAAAGGATTTTTTGCGAATAGTATCATGGGGGTGGGGGGATATAAATGCCTGCAAAATTTCGGACTACACTTTAGAAGTTAGTTAAAACTTCATTCGTGTGTGAAATATGTTCTGCCTCGTTATTTATTGACTCTATTTTATAACAATTCTGAATAAATGTTAAAAGTCTCCTTCACTACTATTTTGAATTATCCAGATTTAAACATAGAAGGCTTGATTTTTCTGTTTGAAAAGAGAATAAAACCCCCCAAAATAAAAATTGTAAAATTCATACTCAAAACAAAAGTCATTAAATAGCTTTCATTTTAAATGATTTTGTAACCTAATACAATACTAAATAAAATAAATCGAATTAATTTGCTTTTTTTTTACCACAGAAAAATTAAATTAAACTTAATTGCGAGTATACCCATAAAGTCCTTTATAAAATAATTCAATGATTCTGTTGTCTCTTGAATTAATATGACGTAAAATAACTATTCAGATTAAAATTATTCTTTTTATTGAAAACGATTTTGTATTATATATTTTTTAATTATTAAATATTTTAATGTATTTATTTAATTTTAGCACTTTAAACTTATGGTATCTTAATAAAGTTATTACGGCTAATTTGTAGTGATTTGTAATAATCATTTTTAAGATCTATCTATAAAACCATTTGTACAAGATTTATTTAAATTTTTATCTTTAACGTAGGATTTACCTAAGTTTATGTCACGAATGTAAGATTTATCCAAATTTACATTATTAAAAAAGCAAGAGAAAACTTTCCATAAAAACAAATTTTATTAACTAGCAGAAGATAGTGTAACAGAAAGAATTCCACTTTTGAAAATTATTTCAAAGAAAATCTTAATGAAAAGCGGGCGAAAAACAGGTTAAAAAAGGAAATTGAGATTGGCATTCGAATTTTATTGAAGACATATAGATTGAAAGGCAAATAAAATTAAGCCACAACATGGAGGTATTTCGTGTTTGACATATTTCGACGAATAACGACGCCATCTGCTGCTTAAATTAAGAGAGAAAAAACATTTATGTATTTAGAAAGGCAAAGGGAAAAATCTCCCTGACCTTGTGAAGGCAAAAATAATCAATTATATTTTTTTTCTTTAGTGACAGTTAACAATTGCTTTAACGATACAAAATAGATGCATTTTTGAAGACACGTTTTAATATTCTTTTTTGGAATAAAAATTGAGTTTTACAATTACGACAGAATGTTCAGTGTATAAGCATTAATATTTAAACTAAGAAAAAGAGAAAATGTAATTGTGTATATTCATGCGTAAATTTGATCAATCTCTTTTTCATTGGTGACAAAAAAATTTGAGTCACAGACCTTACCTTCATGGAATATCAAACGTTTTAGAGATATTTCAAATAAATCCTTTTTTAATCTGAAAAGTGCTGTATGCTGAAATACGAGTATGTGCTTAGTTGAAATGTCTTGAGTTAACATTACTAATAAGCCTGGGGATTTGAGGGAAATAAAAAAGTTCGTAACAGGAAAGAGTGATCGAAGGTAATTAAATAAACTAGAATTATATTTCAAAATTTTTTTAGAATCTCAATTTAAGTATTTTCATTCGGAATTTATTTTGTGTACGGCTTGTAATTTTTGATTTAATTTTGATACGAAAAATGAAGTAAGGTTCCAGTAATAAAAAATATAGTTCAGCGGTGTTAAAACATCTTGAAATGTATGCAAATATTATTCTATTAAAGCGATATAGTACCCTAAAAATCATTAAACTGTCGAAAACTTTTTATTAACTTTTTTGATATCTCAAATCTTTATAAACATGCCTGCAAAATTTCAAAGCTTTACTTGCATTTTTTATCAAGTTATGGAGCAATACTTGATGCTAGACAGCAACTACCACGCCCACATTTCTGATTATCTGCTAGAAAAGAGCCTGATAAAAAATGAATTAATTACTTTTCTTCCACGCGTAAATGAGGCTGACATTATATATGCACTAACAAATCATTTCAAGAAAGAATTGTTGCAATTCATGCAAAAATTCTAGTTTGTGAATTGTTTATTGGGAAAAGAAAATGGATTTGGTCAAGATTTAAAAGTTGTGCATGCTTTTTATATTATTATTAATGAAATTAAACTTCAAAACGGATTCTTCCAAAGCACAAATACTAAATTTCATTTTGATAACTCAGATAATTAAAAATCTAATTCGCAAAAATAGAAAACTCTCCCATTTTTATATATTTGTTTTTGGTGATATATATATATATCCCATGTGTGTGAAATTTAACACTTTTATTATTAAAATATTTTAAGATATTTATTTAAACAAATGCACATATGCAGTTCTTAGATTTTGATACATTTTACCTATAAATTGCTATTTGATTTTGCTTTCATTCGTGTACAATATTTAACATGCGAAGGCTTTTAAAATCATAGAAATAAAAATAAAGGCATAAGCATCTTTTGTACATGTTGTGCATTAGCTCTGAAGTGTGTGTATTTTTTAAAATATTTATTAAGATAAAGTTTTTTTATGAAATATTGATCTTTCATTCGTTTTATTCTATATATTCATTATGGCAGTGTACTGTTTAATTATTCTACATTTGTGCAATTTTTTATGGTAAGCAGTTTTAAATAAGCTAATTAACATTTCATAGAAGTTTCAGACTATTCGATGAATATTATATCATACTATTCGTGGAATGAAAACTTCAAACTCATATTTCTCCATGTTGAGTTTTTGTACATATACTGTTATTCAAACCCCTAAGACTTTTTTGATAGTTGAAGTATTGATTTGAAATTTTTTATAAATGTTCTGAAATATATATTTTGTAAAACTGTGCATGGAATTAGCTCTAACATATTTAGTACTTTTTCAAAATAAATTTAAAATCAAAATTAATGTTTTCTTTTGAGAATTTTTGGAAGTTTAACTATAAAAAAATTAATAAAAATTAAAGACCCGCAGCAGAAGCATGTAAGGCGTCTTAAGGTACTTGGAAAAGAATTTGAAAAAAAAGAGACATATTTAAAAAAACCGTAGAAATTTTAAAAATGTTTAAAAAAGTTCAAAAAATTTAAATTTTATAAACATTTTGCAACAAATTAAAACTTTTTTTGTATGGAATTATTATTAAACATTAACCTTTATAAAATACAATTAAAACCAAATATCAAATATTAAAAATAAAAAGAATTGTGAAGATGGTACCATATCGCCTTAATAGCGCTATAAAATATTATGAGCTGCTGGTGGCGGATATCGAAATTTCAATTCATGGTCAAATGACAAAGGAAGGCATTTCACTCGAATCACGCTATATAAGCAGCTTAAAATACTAAATCGTCAATCACTTTGCTTCGTTTTTTTTTGTGTTTAATTTAGGACTGAAAGCACATGACTTCTCGAAGCTCGCAATTTCATCAAGAAGCTATCTCAGTCCTATTTGTTCACGCCTTTTTATAATTTTATCACAAGCTAAATCCTAGTTAAAAAAATTAAAAATAACTAGTATATCATATTCTTCTAAGCTATCTAAGGTTTTTCAACCTCCCGAAATTGTTTTGGCAGTTTCCTTTTAAATAGGTGAGTTGTGTTTGTGTCCATGCATATTTAATTTGCTTTTCAGAAGACTAGTTTACACAATTTATGAGTAAAATTAAAGTTTAGGATATTCAAAAGACCTTTCCTGATTTAATAACGTTTAGTAGATTTGAATGAACAAATTCATTGTTGTAATTACAAATCATAATTAGTTTTAAAATAAAATTATCATTGGTTAAGCCTGAGATGTCTTAAAGACCTAAGGAAAGAATTGTTTTTGTGATTAAATAAAATGGGGTAACTGGGAGGGGGGATTGAAATTCAGAAATCACTCTCTCACATATTTTTGAGAGTCTAAATTACCAAGAAATAACTGAACCAACGAAAAATAATGAAATTTAAATAATTGCTCGAGTAAATTAAGTTAAAATAATGTTTAAACTTGTTAAATCCTTGTAAGAGACATTTAAAGCTGAAAAATAACATCAAATATTCAGTAACTTTAATTTGTGAATATCATATGAAACGATGAATATTTGCTGAATTTTTTTTTACGTATTATTTCAAGCTTCGTAAAAAGAGAGAGAGAGTTTCCAAGTTTTCTTATGCATATACGAAATAGTTCTATTTCCTTTTTTCTGTGTCATTTTTCGTAAGGAACATTAGCCAGTTTTTTCAGTAGTGTACAGTACTAGGCATTAGTGATGGTATGCGACTCTTTTGCAGTCTTCTTATTGTCTGCTTAGACGACTTCACTAAAGTCTCTCAAGTCCGACAGCATAACCTTCCCTGCAGGTTTCTGCACCTTAGTCTTCTTGGGAGGGGAGAGATAAGTCGCACTGTACTTCCCTTACCTACTCATCTATATTTGGTCTCTGGATCCTATTCATACATTCAATATTCTTCTATATTACCAAAATTCCGGGTTACCAAAAAATTTCACCATTTTCCTTGACGGGGTGCGCTCTGTTTGCTTCTGAAAGTAAGCTAATACTAGTGGAACCCAATGTGTTGACACCCTTGACAAGTACAATCTTCATGAATAATTTTTCACACACAACTTTAAGTAAAATTAATCTCATTCATGACCATTTGGATGAATACTTCTCGGTCTAATATTCTGTAGGATGAAGTTCTCCAATTTCTTCACTGTGGCAACATTTTCATGTGTGTTGGTCACTTCCATGTGCGTTTTTGAATCCTTTGTGAGGGATAAATGGCTTGATTGAAAATTCTTTTTTTTACCTCACAGAGACGGATAATAATATTCGGGAATGTAAGACAGAAATTATTTCCATAAGCACTGTAATTTTATCTTGGATTTACCATGCAATGCTAACTTTTCAAATGAAGGAAAATCGTACTGTGAACCTTCTGTGTTTTCTATATTGCAGATTTTGAAATCAAACAAATCAACAGTAATAGCTCTATTTTACAGCTTTAAGTACAAAAGGCTTGCTTAATATGCAGAATAAATTATCTAGAGGAATGTCTGTTATCTCTTAATAGCAATTAATATTTTTTGTTATCCTTACGCGCTATAAAGCCTTTAGAATACCTTATTTTTAAATGTACTTATTTATACCATATGTTATCAAATATACGCATATATATGTATCCTTTTAGAATTATAAGCGTACTTCATTCATTTATTATGTATATTAAAAGTGCTCAAGATGATTTCATAACTAAAATATTTTTTAGTTCGAAGTAATCCTTTCCCATGAATTATAATAATAATTTTATTTCTTGGATAAGTTAACTTGAAGGTTTGTTACATTTACTTGTCAAAAATGTAACCTTTTGATTTGTTCGTTAATTTTTGTTTTCACATATATTTCAGAAAAGGATTTGTCAGAAACATTATGACAGTTTCTACCGCAACATAAAACGAAAATTATACCTGAATGAATTTTTTCTAGCTATCTGGTACACAATATTAGAGACACTTCGTATTTTAGAGACATGCCTTTTATTCCAAGAGTTAAAAATGCTTCTTTGGGGGGAAGGAATAAAAAAATTATGAAATATGCATACATTCAAGGACAGCTGATATCTAACTATTTTAAAATGTCTCTCCCTGAAGAGGAATCTGCATATTTACTTTTCTGTGTGCTGTTTTGACAAGTAAATTTTGTGAGTTTAAAAATTCTTTTAAATGTTCGTTTTTCATTCTAAAATGGCATGACTATAAAAGTAACATGACGTGTCTAACAAAATAAATATAAAGAAATAAGGGAAAGCTTTCGTAATATCTGAAGGTTATTTTATGAACTGAAATGATGGATTTAGTAGGAGTTAGAAATATTTAAAATTTTTTCTAAAAAGACAAAGATGAACTAGATGGATTTTTAAGAGTTATTTCTCTAGCAGAGTTTTGTAATGAAGGCAGAGATTAAAATAATGTGAAACAAGGTATAGTTTTAACTAAGTGCTCTATAGGGAGCCATTGCTTAAAAGTTAGTATAAAATGGAGCGCAGTTTATTAATTGGGATAAAGAACCATTCTATTGTGATTAAATTTTTTACTTTTGAAATACTCTCTCCTTTTGCTTCGTATCTTCTCATTTTAAAGTAACTACAGGTACAGCAAGGCAGGCAATTTTAAAATTTGTACAACTGATTAAATTTTTATAAATAAAACACTAATAAAATTAAATTTTAATTTAACAAATATTTAAAGAGAAATTCAACGATTTTCTCCAAGCTTTTAATTCACGGAAATCAGAAAACTTGAGTTTTTTTGGATCAGTTTAACCATTTTGATCATATTAAACTCTTGGGATGTTGTTGTGCGTTTCATCCTGGGATATATACAAAAGACGATGGATAGATGAACATAAACATACAATACAATCACAGAAGAATATAGACTTCAGAACAAACGATGATCCCAGCATAGAGCAGAAGGGATGTGCTGCTTTCCATTCGAGAAGGAAAATCATTTCAGGGGAAGTCCGACTTCTTTTTCCGATGATACATCCATGCCTTAATCGGGTTTCGAACCCGAGCCCACTCGATTACAATTCGAGTGTCATAACCACTGTACTGGCTGAGCGGCAAACTCTTGTGTTAAGTACAGGGTGGCCATAATTAAACTGCAAGTGTTCATTGGGTGCTGGAGCGAAAACCACTGAAAATATTCCAGTGAGATTTGGTATCTACACGTTTCAGAATAAACCCAATAGATGGCGCCGTACCGTATTTCAACGCCCATCGGTGGTATAAACAACTTCCAAAACCGAGAGACAGAGCATAATGACATTCTAAGAGGCATATAAACAATACAAAACATTACTTACAGTTTATCAAAATTCCATACAATTCGCTTCAGTAAGTGAATTTTTGCAGCATCATGTAATCACAAATTAATGTAAATTAAGATCACAAATTAAACAATCCATAAAGACGCTTTGGAAAACCATTATGTATTCAATGAAATTATCATATGGTGTGTTCAATATGCAAACTACCAGATGCAACCACATACTGAAAAAGTAAGACAGCAGGATCCACCGTCACTTGCAAAGCACGTTCCTTCTTATTCAGTATTGATTGACCATTACTCAATATGATCTTGTTGTTATACTGTTCGATGAGCTTAGAATTTGCATATATGCCGTCGATAAGCATTGAAACATGGCATAGCGCCATCTATCGGGTGAAAATGCCGATTTTTTTTCTTTGCATATATGACTTGCGCATGTTCTGAATTGTGTAGATACCAAATTTCACTGGAACATTCCCGGTAGTTTCTCTCCAGCACCCCTTGAACACTTGCAGTTTAATCATGGCCACACTGTGTATGTAAAACAAATGGTTTCATAACAATATTTTCCGCCAAATTTCCCTCAGTTTTAATACCAATCATTGAACAAAAGCCAAGACCAACAAAACTATTATATAAAGCACTATTTAAATAAATATTTTCTTTTATTGGACATTCATTAACTTCTTGCATATGAAATACTGGTTATACGAAGATAAATAGCTAAAGAAGAAAATGAAGCATTAGAGAATACAGCACAATGATATTTCCGGTGTCTTTCTTCAGATTCCAATTTTCAATCAGTATGTATCCTTCTCTCCACTTCCTTTGTTTATTCATAAATAAATCTATCTTATCCTGATCCTAGGAATGGAGGAAAATTGTTGCGGGACTGTTCCACCATGCTCCACTGACACCACCAGTGGCCATCAGAATCAATCTCTGCAATGTTCCCTGCCGTGTAGCAGATGTCATTCTTTTGAAGTCTTCAAGATGATACTTCTTTCGCTTCTTGTTTCCTTCTTTTGAGCCACTACCTTGGATGAATTGTTTTTGTTCTATAAAAGATAAAAGGACAATTTCGAGCTATTGTATAAGTTTTATTTGTAACGATATTTTTCTTTGTAAATATATCTTTTATGGTGCATTTCTTTAGATCTAATGCGAATTTTTATTTACATCATCTTTTTCATATATATAAATCTGTACTTATATTAGCAAAATAAAGTTAAATTTAGTGTTTGTTAATTTTTTTAAAGAATAAATTTTAAGCATTCTGGGAGCTGTAAAATCTTTCAAATTAACATAATGATCGTTGATATGATAAGAACAATAAAATAATTAATTAATATGTTGTACCAAATTTGACTTTGAAAGTGAACTAGAGAACTACTTATAATATGAGTGATTAACAGTATGATTATTTAAAACAGACTAAAATTAAAATGATTACCTTATTTATTCGAATTTAAACCACCATGGATTCTGAGCCACATCCCAAATTTTCAACACGTTTTTGTGAAAAAATAAAAAAAAATTCATAAAATGGTTTATCGACATCTGATATTTATTCGAAATTAAAATTTTTTTTAAAAATGAGAACTAATAAGAAATGAATAATTAATTCATTTTACCAGTATTAAGGACTTTTAATCCATAATCCTATCCTAAATCCATACATCCTATCCTTAAAATCTCTGATTAAAGTATGTATTATGGTTCGAAGAATATTCAGTAAAAAAATTGAAGATTTTTATTCAATAGAATGTTTATAAAAATGTTCTCTAAGAATACCTATATTTTTAATTACACACACACACACACACACACACACACACACACACACACACACACACACACACCACACACACACACACACACACACACACACACACACACACACACACCACACACACACACACACACACACACACACACACACACACACACACACACACACACACACACACACACACACACACCTATACATTCAAGCTGCATTTTTTAATTCTTTCATTAAATTCCTACTATGTACTTGTTCACTATCTCCCTATATATATATATCTTGTTCAAATTTTCAATCGTTAATAAAATGCTTTCTATTAATCCATTCATGTTCAAATACATTTTTTAAAACTTGTAGTGGATGACACTTGATGTTAATACAGTTTTTTCAAATATTAATTCATTAATTAAATTAAAAAATGAAAAAATATTAACAAACAAAAATAATGATAGTACAGCATATATAGGAAGGAAAATCTTTCGCGTCGTGTCCCGATAGCGCGTTGGACTTCTAATGGGTTGGAATCCTACTTGGGATGGCCTAGTTTCTGAGAATGTGATTTCTTTTTTACTATACTATTTTATAGGAATAATTAAATTTAATTAATGAATAAAAGTAACAAACAAACAAAAAATAGTCCAACACCATATATAGAAAGGAAAATGGAAAATTGCTTTCTATTTTGTCACTTAATATTGCGATTCTCTCATATGTATATACATATTTATATTAATTGTAGCTATTTAATAAAAAGTAACTAAAATAAAATTCATCTTTGTTGACCTAAGTAGGAATTCACTTAATTTTTTTTGTATTACTTGTTTTTAAGTATATTCACCGTATAACGAACCTCCACTTTTTTTTTTACGAAGAAGCGTGAAATGTAGGACAGTTATGGTTTGGTATTACGATATATATAGAAGCCTAATTTTTTTTGATCCTCATATCTTTTTTATTTTTAAAGCTATAATTTTTACACTCAGCGCAAAACGTGCATCCGTAAATTTGTATCCTATTTTGTGTTCGTTATACGCTGGAATTTATGGTAATTATTTAGGTAGTGAAAAATTGAAACCTACGAAATAAAAAGGTCTTTCTTAGGAAGAAGATTGAAAAGGTCTTTAAAACACGATTTAGGTTAAATATTGAGTCGTACGGAATTTCTCAACAACATTTTATACATGTAATAAATTTTAAACATCTAAGCATTGGCTATTCATTTGTAATATGATGAGAAGAAACTATTTAAGTTATGTATTTTACAAAAAAGAAAAAAAAATTGAAAATGAAATATGTTTTATTGTTTGTACTGGTGCAGCTTCCATATTACAAAGATAAATATGACTGCTATTTATATGTCTGTATCTTTATCAAAGGTATTTTTTTGTATATGTATTATATTAGAGCTGCAAAACGAGTTGTTTACGATGAGTCTCGACATTTCGCCATCATTCCATTTCAAAATATCTTTCTAAGAGCAAAATACTATATCAAGAAACATGCTTAAGTAGTAACATTTTCGAAAGTAAACAGTTTCGTCTGTATTTGTTATAGTTACGAAAACTTTACTCTTAGAGGCAAATTTCATATAAATAGCAACTATTTAGATTTAAAAAGTTATGTATTAGAAATAAAGTGATATCAGATTCTTCCAAAACATTAAAGGAATACATTTTTTCAAAAAAAATAATAAATAAATATAGGAGTAAAATGAAAAAAAAAAAGATCAATAATGCGGTTATGAGGTTTTATGTATCACATTTTGAAAATAAATACTTGATATTTGAAGGAAATAACACATAGTTTCAATATTGTTTCAAAGATTTATCATCACAGTCCTAACAACCTTGAATCATGATTGAATATAGATATAGTCAGAATGCTTTGGAAAAATAAAATTTATTTAAGCTCCAAATAGTTGATGTGAAGATAAACCCATGAAATAAAGCCAATTACATTGAATTGATACAGAATAAAAAAACTTCAATGTAAAGAAGTTTTATAAATTGATAAAAAATAACATCTGACTATGGAAGAATTATATATATTTCTCAAAGGTCTAAAAACTTCTACGAACTAGTCGCTATAGGAAAAAAAAGAAAGAAAAAGTTCTAGATGGCATTGGAAATTTACTGCAGGTGTTTTTGAAGATATAGATTTAAAGGTAAATAAAAACTCAATCATGACATTGAGGTCTCTTGTGTTTGGTAAATTCCGACAAATCCCTGCGCCATTTTCTATTTGAACGTAAAAAAAATTCTCTGTGTTCAGAAAGGCAAGAAGAAAACACCTGATGGTCATAGGAAAGGGAAGAAAAACGATTCCTTTTCTTTCTGTATTGTACTTAGACCAGAAATCAGAACTGTATAACAATCAATATAATAAATATCAATACACGTCTTTTGAAAAACTTTTTTTGAAGTTGGAAGAGAGTTTTCTCAACTTCCAAGGATTACTTGATGCGTAAATATGTACATTTGAATGAAAATATACTGAGCGAAATTGTGTGCGCATGTATTCGTACATTTTTTATGTTGTGTAGGAATCTTTGGCGGAGAGTTGATCTTCGTGGAATATCAAACATATTGGAAATATTTTCCCAAAATCTATTGTCATCTTGAAAAATTTTACATGTTTAATATTGAAATATGTATTGGATAGAAATCTGTAGAAGACAAATGCTATAGCAAGTTTCCTGAAGGAGTAAGTAGAGTATGGATTTCTTTTTTTGATGGTAAATGCTGTCGTGAATTCTAAATATGTATTCTATTCCAAGCTGCATTTTCTAAACTGAGCTTTGAACTTTCATTTTTATGCCATTTACATTTATGAAATTTATTTTATTTATAAAGTTTAAGAATAAATGCTTAAGTTTGTGGCAAGCTTCCGATCACGTCAGTGATCGGAAGTTTTATGGAAGGACCCAGGTTTATGAAAGGAACAGTCATCATTAAAAACAAAAACTTTTATTTCGTAACCTTACAGTTACTATAAACTTTTAATTAAGCTAATGAGGAACGAGTCAGTTTTAGCCTACTCTAAATATTTGTATTGAAAAAATACTTTTCATTAAATGCAGATACCCAGCTGGATTCCTTGAACTCCTCCACGAGGCTCTTAATCCCTTTTTCAGGAAAACCGATGATACAAATGTAAACTTAAATCTAACAACACTTCTAATTCCTATTTTTTCTTCCTCTCTTTCTCTCTCTCACGAACTCAATCAACTTAACCATAAATATTGTTTCTGATTGACATAAATCGTGGTATGTTTACAGAAAGAGGTTCTTCAATCAAACAATGAGTGAAAGTATTTCATTTTAGGATTAGTGAAAGGGCGGGGAATGAATGCGTTACAAGTCTTGATAGTAAAGAGAAACTAGACAGTTATAGATTCTTCTGAACTTTATTCAATGGCCGCGGTAGCCAAGTGGTCTAGGCATCGGATCGTGGCTAGCATGTCATGAGTTCGATCCCAGTACCACTGAAGACCCGCCGTGTAAGGGAGCGATGTACGTAAAATCTATCGAGAGCTTAAACGTCCTTCCGTTGGTGTGGTGTGGTAGTTAGGAGAGGGGGTGCCAGTTCAGGTGTCGTCCGCGTCACTTGACCATGGTTCAAAATTATGCGGACCGTCCCCAAAAGCCCTCGTGTAGCTGAACAGTGGGACTTTAATATTCACTCACTGAACTTTATTTAGGAATTTTTATGGAGTTAATGGCTCAGTAAAAAATATTAAAAACTAGTAGAGAACTTGGTAACGGTTGTCCTAATTTCAAAACCATTGTTAGAAATCAAAAGCGGCATTTATAGTTAATATCTTTCACAGGAAACTCATAATTCTATTTAAAAAATTTAAATATCAGGAATACCTTACATCAGGGATGGGTATTAAGTCAATCGCGATTGACCGGAAGACCACCAAGATATTTTGGAATGACCAACAGAAGAGATTAGCAGCTAGAGTAATTATATACCGAAGTTATTTAAGATTTGCTGACAGTATGGAGACTAAGTTTCCTACTGACTATAATACGAAAAGTAACTTTTTAGACAAAAGTATTTTATTGTTTATGTATTTCGCATTGTTTGATAATAAATGCATAATTTTTTATTATTATTTTTGTGGCTATTATTATATTTGTATTTCCCGTTTTGTTTAAACGCAAATTTAAGAGATTAAATTTTTTTTTACAGTAGTCATGTAGGTTAGATATTCCTTATTTGTTATTAAGTTATAGTAAATACTGTGGATATTTTTCTTATCTTAACACACCTACGCCCCTGGGTGGACCGCAACATCCTGAAAAAACTATAAGTAGCCAGTACCCTGGAAAAGTCTGCCCATTCCTGCTCTACATAATGTTTAACGGTTTCTTGTGAAATTAAATCTCAAAATCCTTCACTCGCTGGTTACAGGTTAAATTATAGCATTGTAAGACAGAGAAGGAAGTCTTTTATTGAAGAAAAGTGGTAGAGGAACATATCTTCAATTGAAACTGAACAAGAAGTAATTCGTAGGAAATTTGATTCAAATACTAATGTTTTATTCCATAGAAGAAGTTGTTGCCATCATCAATAAATAAAAATATTTTATTCTTATTAAAGTAAAACGTTAGCTCAAAGGTAAAACTGTATGTTAGAGGGAAAACATTTATCATTTCATTTAGATAGTAAAAGAATTATTGCAGATTATGTTCATCTGCATTTGAAGGTTCTTGTGTAACATAGTACAGGAGTTTGAAGAATTAGGCACCATTATATCTTCATTAATATTTTTTATACGTAAACCCCGGATTTAGAATTATAAGATTCAACAAATGCCAATTTTGATGGCTTAGAGTCCCGTTAATTATGCGCAGTATCAAATAAAACCAACCTTTAGTAATAAAAAAATAACTTTTCAATATAAATGGTTGCATGAACCTCTTTGATGACCTTTAACGTTACAACGGGCCTCAATTTAGATAAACATTTCTTCAAAATTTTTAGGTCGATTGGTCATCGGGGCACATGATCTCTGAGAATTTCTTCAAAATAATGTGATACAGAGGTAGAATGAGTCAATTTTTGTTATAATATTATGATTAAATATAATTAATACTCGAGTTTTAATTAATGTAATATTTGTTTATCCTTTCTTTCGCTTAAATTTTGTAAATCTATATTTATATTCGACACTTCGCAGCTTAGCTGGCTTTCTAAATTGACATCAGTTAATAAAGCAGAAGATGAACTCGGTAAATTTTATCTCCAAATTTTTTTTTGAAAAAACATGTGAATTCTAAATGTATTTATGGTCATTGTACAGAATACCAAACGTTTGGAATATCTGTTGGATGTAATGTAATTATAGTAAAAATTCATTTTTGGGGTGGGTTTTCTTTTTTCATTTCATTGTTACATTGTAAATTAACTCTGGAACGCTGTTTATGTCAGTTTGAAACGTAAGTGAAAGTATTTCAAACATTTTACCATAGTTTGCTAAATCCCAGAACTAAATATCAAATGCAGTTATAGTTTATTTATTTCATTAGCATGTTTCGAAAAATTCTAAGGCTGTGTTATAGTTCAACTGAAAAGGGTACTTTTGTAAGCTTGGGAATATAAGAGTGTAATGGAAGAAAGAGAGAACGAAAACATGAAGCATAATACGAGTTTCCCGTCTCGAATATTTATCGTACAACTGTAATAGTCTTGTATCTGTGTAAAGAAAATTATAATCGGTAATTATATCTGAGAAATACCATCTGGCCTAAATTAAATAGAAGGTTAAATAGATAGATTTAATATTCGAGAAGTAAGGATCACAGCAAAGCTAGTAGTAGTGTTACAACTGTAACATCAAACCATACCTGAATTAAGTGTTCTTTTCTCCCATCAAAGGACGCTTTAGTTCTGTTGCATATAAGAAGAAAAAAACTTATGCAATGTAAAAATATTAAACTGTGCACTTATGATATTATCTCGATTAGCTTTGCTATGTTTATGTTTTTGTCATGTGCAGTATAATGCTTTAATTTTAACTATGGTTCAGCGTTTTGGAGTTGTGTGATTGGGTTTATACTACAGCTAAATCTTATTGAAGCTCTTTTTGGAAACACCAACTTTCCCCGGGACAGCAAAAAAGGTAGGACAATTTTTTTGATTGCATTGAATAATCTACCTATATTTCAAATACTGAATATCAAGATAGGTTTTTTACAGGTAGATGAATTTATTGCTGCCACAGGTAAGCGGATAGACGTTTGATACAAGAGGACTTTACGCTGAAAGATCTCTTGTGTGTTTTCACCATAGGACGTGTTTGCATAAGTGCCATGATCATCGTAATTGGACCTATCAAAACTGGAAAATATTTTTAGGTGGAATAGTTACTGAACGTTTCAGAAACATAAAGTACTAGAAGAATTCTAGGGATGAAATTTCTCGCGAAACTTATATTAATAAATAATAATAGAGTTATTGTGTATTACATAGAATTTTCTACTAAAATTACTTTTGGTAAAGTAGGAAAATGATACGTGGGAAAAATAAAAATATCTATATAAATAAATACCTAACACACAAAATATCTAAAATAAATATAATCTAGGGAAATTCTAAGACCTTTCATAAATAACTCGAAAGCCATGGAAACATCGTACATCGGCTTATAGAACACGATTCTGAAGACGTAAGAAAAACAAGCCTTGGATTTCTTCCAAATCTTTCGTCTTACTAAAAACAATTTTTAGAAGTGATTTCAGAAACTGACAAGAAAATTATACCTGCAAGGTAGTGTTATGTTTTGCTGTCTTAAAAATGATGATTTTGGAAAAGGGATCTATAAAGAAACCAGATATTAAGTCCGGACTACGACTTTGATCTATGTCTCACGCCTTGCACCAAAGTATGGAATACAAAATACAAAACCAGTTCTATTAGTAACAAACTGTATAAAAGTGTAAAATTTCAAATAATTATTTTCATCTAAACTTCTTTCTACATCTATGTAATTTATATCAATAATAATTAGTATGACCATAAAAAATGATATGCGTATAGTCATATAACTAATCACAATACGCTAATTTAAAGTGATAAATTTTTTTGGAAATTTCTCCCCAGAAAAGTTGTTTTGAATGCAAGAATTGAAAGCATTTGTGGACTGAAATTTAACTTGGTTGAAGTCAATATTTAAATTAAACTTTAATAAAAGGGACATTTCTTTGGATAAGCCAATGTTTATTAACGTCGCGCTCTAAGCAACGAGACAACACGACAATCTGAGTCGGCAACTCTTATTCTTCTTCTTTAGCACGACAGCCCGGGGTGGGCCAAGGCTTTCCTCAGAACATCCCTCCATCTTGTCCTCCGGGAGGCGACAGTTCTCCAATTGGTCACTTTCAGCACTTTACAATCTTCTTCCACACATTCAGTCCATCTCAGCTTGGGTCTCCCTCTGGGTCTGTTCAAGATGGGTTTATAATTAAAGATTCTTGATGTCATAGATGAGGGATCCATTCGACAGACATGTCCCGCGAATCTCAAGCGGCATATTTTGATGTAGTTGACGATGTCAGCTTCCTTAAAGAGTCTGTTGAGTTCAAA
Organism: Trichonephila clavata; assembly: GCA_019973975.1. NCBI lineage: Eukaryota > Metazoa > Arthropoda > Arachnida > Araneae > Nephilidae > Trichonephila > Trichonephila clavata. Next base: position 126,903 of record BMAO01033963.1, read on the forward strand.
GTTGTACCTGTGTCTCCAAATTCCGTTATCATTCACAGCCCCAAAGATCTTCCTCAGGACTTTCCTTTCAAAAATAACAAGTTGATTTGTCTGGGTCTTTGTTAGAGTCCAGGTTTCACATCCATAGGTGAGAACAGGTCTTATAATAGTTTTATACAAAATAATTTTTGTGAGTCGGCAACTCACTGTCCTTATTTCCACACCTCAACAACTTGAGGACTTTTAGCTACTACAGAGTGCTGCTACTCTGCACGGTGGACTTGAGCCTGTGACTCGACAATGCCGGTTACGTGTGACATTTCTTAGACCAAATTGGTTACAAAAAAGACACAGGTAAGTGGTTAATATCTCAGACAAACAACAAATTTACATATACCATTAATTAGTAATCATTTTAAACTTACTAATTTTTGTATCTATAGAGATCCACATATTCTGCATGGAGAAATGCTGAAATTAGCTTCATAGCTCAGAGCTGTGATATTTTTTGTCGTTTACTATTTTATACAAAATAATGTTGAAATATTAGGTTGGGAAAAAGAAATCCATTATTTTTACGGGAAATTCAAGACTTTATTTTACATGTTTCGTATTATCAGTTTTGGTCAAGCATATATCGTTTTGTTCCATAATTTGTTGCGATTTTGAAGGTAGTTTCATTATGCCTCTCTCATAAAAGTCTTGGTCTCTATTGGCGAACAACTCTAGTACTCGATTTTCTTAATCGTCTCTTGATGCCAAATTCTTATCATTGAAGACGTTTTGCAATGCAAAAAACAAACAAACATGAGAATCATTTGGTTTCAGATTCGGAATACATGGAAGATGCGTTAAAACTTCCTAACCTCCCGGAGTCTGGAGATTCATTAAAGATGTGAGTAGCCTAGAGTTGTCGTGATGGAACACAACATCCTTTCCTTTGGCCATTTTTGGCCGTTTCTGGTCAATCGCTAGCTTCAAGTGCTTCAATAGATGACAGTAGAGATCTCAATTTAGTATTTGGCGATATAAAAGCAAATCCTAACAAACGATTCTTCTCAAATCCCACCAAACGCACCATAGACTCTTCCTGGTTTGGCCACTGTTTGAGCTGCTTCACCGCGCTTTGATCACGTTTTTGCTGTTGTCTTATGTGACCCCTTTCTCATTTTCCCAGTCACCATTAACTTAAGAAGGAGGTTAATTTCATTTCGTTTGGCCAAGGCTTTGCAGATGGGAATTTGATCCATCATGCTTTATGTGTCAATTGGCGTGGCACCTAAACATCGTTTCTTTTTGAATATTTTTTTGCGCAAAAGGTTTAAAACTGTTTTATGGTCGATATTGAGCTTCTGGGCGATGCTACGACTACTAACATGACATTCAATTTCAATTGTTTCTGGGATTTTATCAACATTTTTGACGATGAACGTACCTGAACGGAATCTACGAAATCAAAATTATTTCAGTATCGGGACCATAAACACCGTTCACAATTTCTGCGGTCTGGCTTGTATCTTTCGCCTTTATCAAAGAAATTTGCAAACTATACCGAATTTTCTCTTTGTTGACTTTCACTCTAAACACCCTGTAACTTATTACTGAATAGACAAAACAAAAAACAGCAAAATAACTATTTTAGTGCGAAATGTCACCTTCCCAACGAGCCTAAATCTGATTTTGTTTGATCGATACTTTACGAGATATCGATCACTACAGCCATCTACCAAAAATTAATGGATTTCTTTTTCCCCAACCTAATATTTGGATATTTTTATTCTAAATGTGCAATACACAATATTTAGGTTTTTATTCAATGTTCGGAATATTTCATTATATATTAAACTAATTGACAACCATTATGTATACAACCAACGCCATTTGATGTCTAATTGCTTTTAATTCTCATATCTATGACGAATAGGTTTTTATTTAGTGCGTGTTCTTTGGCAGTTTGAGTTATGCTTTGCAATCCTTTCAAATATTCTCTCCACTCGAAAATGACACTTCCTTAAAAATTAAACACAAGCTTTTGCTTGGTAAATAAAAGCATTTTAAGTTAATAAATATCCAAGGCCAAAAAGAATGCAAACTGTTAGAAAGATGAAGCAAGAGAATCGATAGTAGTTCTTGTGATAATAGCATACATAGTTTATTTTTCACTTTGAAGATTGAAGACAACAATAAATTACCAGCACTTTCTTTGAGAAAAATTTATGCGAGGATTTATAAAGATGAAAACTGGAGAATTTAGGAAACAAGATTTTCTTTCCAGGCAGCGTACTAAAATACCTTCTTGTTTTTAGATTAGATAAAAAACGGAGATAAGTGCTACTTAAAATAAAATCGAATTATTAATATATATTACTTCGTTTCTTTTCAGTTTTTGACTTATTTTAAAGACTTTATCAAAGCTATTATACGGTCGATTTTTAAAGCTTTATTTCCACTTCAGGTTATAAAAAAGGACTCGGGTAAAAAACTCTTCTATTTAAAAATTAAATACATTTAAATAAAACAGATTATCAAATATTCTTAGAAAACCTTTCTTTGTTTTTATACTCAATTGAATTGTGAATAAAAATATTTAAATTTATTTGACAATTTATAATTCTTAGAAAAATGAAAAATAATCTCAGTTCTTATACTTGAAAAGATCATATACTTAATTTTTTTTAAAACTGTGTATACTCGTTCTCTGGCATATAATTTCTTTACATTATAGCTGTTGATAGAATATTATTTTTCTTCATTATTTATTATTGTTATTTTATAATATAATTATTCTTTAACTGCAGCTTGTAGGAGGAAGTCTATATATGTGAGAATAGTCAATTTATTTTACACGGAGACTTTATTGTCAAGATGCTACACCATAGCATCTTGAACTATACACCATATACTATTTTTGACATAGTCGATACAAACAGTAAAACATTTGTCGTAGAGTGCAATTAGTTTTAAAAAACCACTTTGATAAAACTCAACCCCCCTGCGATGTAAGAAATTGGCACACAGCGTCTGCTCCAACTCAGCACTGATTTGTAAGGATTTTTCTTCAATGTATAAGAAATTTACATTCCTTATTTCCTGTGACCCGGCTAGATGTGTGGGAGGAATTAAATGATCAGACGACACGATGAACTTCAATTATTTATTTATCTCTATATTCAACACAGACACAAATAACACTCTAATTAAGATAAATTTGATCAATTAGAGGACGAAGGTGAAACTAGATAGCGTGAGGATAATATATAAGATCTTGTAAATTCGTCCTTACGATAACTTATACAAAGCTTTCTTTAATTTAGAAGCACACTAATAATTTAACTCTCTAACTTCTACTTCAAATAAGATCACAGTACCTAAACTCTTGCAATTCTTTAATCTTTTAGACTTGTCCTTAAACACTTCTCTAATAGTAGAACTAAGCACTTTTCACGTCGTGCACTGTTTACGTAAACGTACTACTGCCGGTTTGCTAGCTTCTCATCTATTCATTTCACATCCAAGCTATCCTCACTTCACTAACTTTCAAAACTCGCGAACACAGAATAAAAATATTAAACTTCATTTGCATAATTACGCTTTCTTTACTCGGAGAAAGTTGGTTGAAAGAATGATGGCCCAAAAGGAATCCCCACGAGGTTAGTGGAAGGAACCTATAGACCCGTCACAAATGATGAATTTAGATGCTTCCACATCATTAAGATGGCCTTTTCGTTCGGGGGGCAGTGCCGGTTTATCCATTGGACGCTTTGGGTGGGCACTCACTCAGGGTCCCGGAGGAGCCCAGAAGGATCCGGATGAGATGGACTTAACCAGAATTTCTGGTTATAAATTTCTATACGCTAGAGCCAAGGGGGCCTGTAGATCTTCTGCACTCAGGACCCGAAATGAGCTTAAATCGGCACTGTCTGGGGGTAATGAGTGCACCCATGTCTCATGGCCTTACTCGTTTCTTTCGGTACTCTTTCTTTCTCTATTTCGCTTTTCAGTAACCTAAGACATCCTGGATCATGTGACAGACCTGAGCACAAGTAATGCGAGGTATTGTCACCACTTTGACATTGTTGTGCGCCTGTCCACTAACACTATGTCCTGTATTCTAGCAATGTTGTTTTCATTTGGGAATGTGGAAGGACGCCCACTTCGACCTTCATCCTTCTCATTATGCCTTCTTTCACTGGACATGGAACTATTTGATGAAACATGACCTCTTTACAATATACGGTGTGTGGGTGTCTATGGATAACGGACACACTACTCTCACGTGTCCATTCATACCGGATAGCAGTACACCCTTCCATAGGTGGACAGGTTGTCAGTACACATCTGCCTTACATCGTGATTTGTACTCCTCGAGCAAGCCAGTCCGCTGCTACTCTCTCTTCTTTGGCATTCTGCGCTTACGTCATTCCTCCTTGAAGCTACTTCTGTCATTTAATCAGCAAAGAATGTAGTTTCTTATGAGAATTGTTTATTTTAACTGGTGTACTATCATGCTTTAAAAAAAAGTGATGAAACTTACTTTCGGAACGTTCCTCGCACGTGAATATATATCCTACATTATAAAAATAAAATGAGTTAAGACTATTTATTTTATAGAAACTGAAATAACTGTAACATATAGCAAAAGTTTGATTCTAAGCGAATGAAGTTTATAAACGACGAATAATTAATTTGATATTTTCAATTAATGTCGCACATGTGGTGGAATACAAACGAAGAATCTTAATTCAACCTGTTTTATAGCTTCGAAACATATGCACGAATGTTAATACCTAAAACATTTCAAATAAAACAATACTTATAGTTTATATTTGAGCAAATAATAATTTTTTTATTTACCCCTTAACTGGTTTGCCTATACACTGTACGGGAAACCGAAAGCTGGTCACAACCTTTTTTCCCATACACTATTTTGATCTCTGACATTTTCTTTTCTCTGTCTTTGATTTACACTCATATTTTTCATTCTTATTGTGAGATTATTAGTGTTAGTGTGTTTTTACGAGAGGCAGTTTATCCATGGTATTGAAATACTTGTAATCCGGGATTTTCTTTGTGGTAAAGGTGGGAAATTTTCATTGAAGGCAGAAATTTAGATTCTTGAAAATATTTGATAAAGAACAGGGATGGAGAAGGCAATGTGCAATTTGTTACTTGAGAAGAAACGAAAATGGAAAAATAATCCCAAAAAGTCGACATTATCTCTTTCCCCCATTGTAATGTAAGACATAGTATTATTCACCATGCTTCAAACTGTATGCGCATATATCTTTCTCAATCATTTGAAAAAGAAGTACGAGCATGAAATTTTTTTGTAAGTATGAGAGAAACTCTTTTAAGATATAAGAAATATTCTTCATAGCATGCAGAGTGTACTTATAAAAAGCAAACATTTAGGAGTGTTTGTGTTCCACAATTATAAAATAAAATACAGTGTAAAAAACTTTGAAATTGAAAATTAAAATAAAATTGTTCCATTTTTTGTATTCTATATAGTATTATGCTTAGTTATATGCAATAAAAAATGGGCTTTTTTTGAGCATTTTGAATAAAAAAATTGACTGTTTCAGGGGTGAAATTGAATTTCCAATAATAGCCTAACGTCTTTGGTTCTCCTTTTAACGGAAAATAAAGTTACATAATGTTAACAATACTAGTGAATATTTAGTTAGTATAACAAATACAATTTCCAGATATTTCTACAATTTCGTAAATGAAAAAGCCCTGTCTAACATACGATATCCTATTTTTTCATTGTTAAAACTTTAATAATACTGCATTGAATAAAATTCCCAAAATAGTTTTTGAGATTTCTTATGGCTTAAAAAGAAAAGCAAAGCTATTCCGATGCTTTTCCCCCAAGAAAATGAATTGGATAACGTTTCTGTAAAGTCTGTTTTACAACTATGAACAATAATTTATTTAGTAGTTAAATGTAATGCTTACGAATGTTTTACAACCTTTTACTTTTTGAGCTGCTGCCTTTTTTTTTTTGGCTTAAGTGTTTTATTACGTTTAAGCAGTTTTTTCCCGTGGTAAATGGAATGTTACTTCTTATTTTGTAGTTTTTCATTGTTTTCTACTAACATGGATTTGAAACAACGTAGTAAAAATAAATTTTAACTTATTTATTTTTTTTGTAAGTCAATTTTGGACAAGATAACATTTTTCACCTTTAATATTGGATAAAAACATTAAAATTTTTTTCTTGATGCTTTAAAATAAAACCATCTTTGAATTATTCTTTGGAAAATATTGTGACTTTTACTCATTTTAAAGTCATAATGAATGACTAAATAACTTTAATCTATACAAATAAATAAAATTGAAGTTTCTGTTTGTAATTTCAAATTAGCAGCTTTTTACTAAAGCATTTAAAGGTAGATACGGTACTTATATCAAAAAATCAATTTTAAAATTTTTTGTCTGTCTGTTTGTTCCGGCTAATCTCGGCAACTTCTAGACCGATTTTAAATTTTTTTTCACCAATGGAAAGCTACATTATCAGCGAGTAACATAGGATATATTTTATCTCCATATTCTTACGGGAACGGAAACTATGCGGGTAAAACTTTGACGTTGCTTTGACGTTGGCGCAAAATTATGCATTTTATCAATAATGGAAATTTTAATAAAAATTTTCTCACACACATTTGTAACAAATAACTGAAACATAGAGTAATTTAGCATCTTTACAAAAATAAATTTTTTAAATGGTTTTTTATTAAACGTCTAACGTTTATTACGTTACATTTGTTAAATGTCAAAATCAAACTTTCAGAAATATCGTGAAGTTGGCTATAAAGTTCTCAATTCCGACAATCCCAGATATTTTAATGCAAATTTTCTCCCACTTTTTAAAGAGGGAAACAAAATAAAGTTTTAGCGAATTGCGCGCGTGATTTTAAAAATTCTATGGTAATATTAGTTGACAGTTTCATGAAAAGTTTTGATTTATCGAATATTTATTACTTTGAACTTTTTTTAACCTAATTATACAATATTCATATTTTGCACAAAATGTTTCACTTATCCTGAACCTAGATATTTTACATAGAGGTATTACTTTGAAGATATACTAGATATTTCTATGGAGGAGAGAAGCCATACAATATCACTCGCCGAATAAAATTAGAGAGCCTTACGCAATACTTATTTCATCTTCGGTCTTTCTAATCCTCAAACCTTTTGGAATAAGTACAAAGACTACATGGCGGAAGATATTTTGCGAAGAAAAACAACGAAATATGCTTTTCAATGAACACATCTACAACCAAACGCAATATAGGCTTTCAGAATGGTTAGGAAAAAGCTACATGATTTTGGAATGATTAGCCCTAGACGTGTCAACGGAAATGGTTTCGAAAATGAAATTATTTGAGAATTAAGCTACGATTTTATAACATTGCAACTTCAAGTAACAGAATTTATCCCTCAATTAACTCCAGAACAAAGTCACGTTTTCCAACAAGTGTTACGCAAAATAGAATCCGGCAGTGGTGCACTCTTTTTTTCTCGAAGCCCCTGGAGGAACAGGAAAAACGTTTTTGCTAAACTTATTATTAATGGCCATCAGAAAAACCTAGAAGATAGCAGTTGCTATGGCTTCTTCTGGTATAGCAGCGATTTTACTGACCAACGGTCGCACTGCACATTCCGTTTTAAAATTATCGCTTAATCTTGCATTTGAAGATTCACTTACCTGAAATTTCAGAAAAATAGCTCTCAAAGCAGAATGCTTCCACAATGTAAGCTTTTAGTGCGGGGTGAAAGTACGATTCCTCACAAGAAAGCTATATAAGAGTTACATCGGACTCTTCAGGATTTACGAGATAGTACAGATATCACAAGAGGAATGTGGTACTTAAATTATATATTGGCTGTTGAATTTTCAAAAACTCTCCCTGTAATCCAGACGGGATACACCGGCAGATGAAATCAGTCTCTATTAAATCATTAAGCTTATGGGCAAAAGTTGAAAAATTCAGTCTGAAAACGAATATGAGAGTGCATTTTCATAATGACGTAGATTCGGAACATTATGCAGAGACGCAATTAAAAATCGGTTATGGTTTTCGGCTGGAGGTTTTATTTTACTTTTAGAGAATTTTGTAATGTAGAAGAAAATAATGTAAATCTCATTGCTCAAATTTACCCAGGCTTGCAACAAAATTTAAATAGGGATCAGTGTTTGCGCGCAAGATCAATATTGGCGCCTAACAATGACATTGTCAATAAAATCCACATTAAAAATTCAAACGGCATGTGAGGGAGGGGGGAAATGAAGATATATTTATCAATGAATACAATCATGGATAAAGGGCAAAGTACTTCATATTCCCCAGAGTTCTTAAATTCTCATGAACTTTCGGATGCACCCTCAGATAAACTTCAATTAAAACTAAATGTACCATTTATACTTATGCAAATTCTCGATGCTCCTTGACTATCTAAAAGAACGAGGCTTTCGATCACAAAACTGATGCAGAATATGGTGCCAATATTTTAACATATGTCATGAAAAGGGATATAGTGTTATCATACCTCGAATTCCAAGTATCCTCACTGACCTACCGTTTCAATTCAAACGAGTTCAATTTCCAGTTTTATGGTTGCTATTAACAAAGATAACATTTCAGGTAGCAGGGGTGCATTTGGAAAAGCAATGTTTTTCCCATGGCCAACTATGTGTACCCTGATCGGTGTGTCCAATGTCCAAATCTTCGCATATTTGCAACTGACGGAAGAACATATAATATGGTATACAGTAGCATCTTAGAATAATATTCTGTTTTGAGCTCTTTTAAAGAAAAATTATGCATTAAACATAGATACTTTCAATTTTTAAAAATATTAATAGTTTAAGTTATTGATTTTTTGTTGTTAATTATTATAATAAATTACGTTTTCAGTTTTTTAAAACTAAGCTCAATTTTAGAATTTTTAAATTTTATTGGCTCCAGTCAAGCAATAAAAAATTACCATATTATATTATTTACTTTCTAATTATAATAATTACGACTTGTGGATAGTTATTTCAAGACATCAACGCGAGCGGAGCCGCGGGTAAAAGCTAGTATGTAATAAACTTGGACAAATAATAGTAATACCTGCAGTTTTTTTATATACAAGTTTATAATTTGTTCGCTTTTGATTATTAATTTAATATATGCATATCTAAGTTAAGAATTCTTTCATTGTTGATTTTAACAAGAAGTGATTTAAATTATTAGTTAAAATGAAGTAACTAAATTTGGTTTTAAATATCATAAATTCTCTTGAAATTTAGTTGGATTTTATTTATATTCATATAAATAGCTTATATAATATTTAGCTAATTTGATAATAATTGTATAAATTAATGTATTTGATTCTTCCTAAACTTGTCCATTTCTTTAAAATATATGTAGGATTTAAAGTGCTCCATATAAAATAAGATTAGAAGTAGGTTCTTCAAAAGTGAATTAATATTTCTTGAATATTTTTATTTTCTTTTCTTCCCACTTTGTTACTGATTTAAAGGAAATTTATTTAAATAAAAATGAATATAAACGTATGAGATATATTGATACATACTATATGCACAGAAATGATTTGTAATACGAAAACTCGTCCGCACGTACAAAGGGATGATGATGATGAATGCCCAGAGGAACCGAGCTCACTCGAAGAGGGTTTAGAGCTACAACCGATCCCTCGGGAAACAACCACCCTCACGTCCAGTTTTTATTGTAAAAAAAATAATCAAAGTTTACATTTTAAACAATTCTAACTTTTTTACAAATGCAAAAGAAATAATAAAATTATACAAAACAAATCACCATAAAGACAAAAAAAAAAAAAAAAAAAAACAGGAATCATAAATAATTACATTAAAAAAAAAGTTTCCTTGGAATCAAATTTTCAGTTGATGACACACCACTTCCTGTTGATATTTTCCCGCCATTTGGTTCTTCAGTTTCCAGAAAAAGGAAATGATTCATCAGAAGGAGGATTACTTTTTTTCGAGATCTCCCCCCCCCCTTTTTAAAGAAGCATAAAAGAAGACAGCAGCAGTTAAAAATAAATAAATAAAAAAAGAAAGAAGAAGGGGGGGGTGGAGATAGATTATTAGATTTTATTGAAGATATCCTTTTTTGCTAAAAAAAATAATAATAAAAATAAAAAACAGGAAATTAACCTAAAAGTATACTAATATTGTTAACCAAGAGTTAAACCAGGCAGCTGCAAAATGTTGTGAAATATAAATAGGGTTTAGAGATTAAGAAGAAAAAAAAAAGAGGGTGAGAGAAAAAAAAAGGCAGGAAACGTTTGTGGAAGAGGAGGAGGAAAAAGCCTCTTGTGGTGTGACCACAAAAGAGTACCGACCAAACCCCCCGAAGGAATCCAATCCCGGACTGTAGAGGCAATTTTAATACATGATTTCAGTTTAGAGTGAATATTTAGAATATTATTTGTGTCTGAGTTGGATATAGTGATAAATAAATAATTGAAGTTCATCATGTCGTCTGATCATTTGGTTTCTCCCACACATCTAGCCGGGTCACAGGGAAGAAGGGATATAAATTCCTCATACAATCTTGAAACTTAATAAATGGCAAAAGATTGAGCTGATATGCAAATTCTATAAACATTGTGAGATTGCAAATGGGGCACATACTCAGCAAAGATGATGCAAGACGGAACCGGTAGTTACAAATATTGGAAATTTTCAGACTCGGCATAAATAATAAAGACATTTACTGATTCATCTGCAGACGAATAATTACGCTTTTTAGGCGTTAGATATGACGAGTTGAACGATTAACTATAATAGAAATCTCCTTATTAGAAAATCGAAGAGTATTCAGCCGGCCGTATAGTCTGCCACTGGAACCGTTCCAACAATTCTGTCCGACAGTATTGGTAACTATGGACATGCGCAAGAAGAAAAAAAACGGAAACAGACCGCTTCAGAAAGGACCTGAAAAACCACAAGTAAAGAGAATAGAAGTATTATTAACAAGCAACGCAGAATTCAAATAGCAACAGGGTCACTCCCTCTTCGTGAAGCTGTTGTATCTCAAGTGGATTCAAAATTATTGCAAGGTACCTCCAAGAATCGAATCATAGATATCAGCGTCTCTTACAAACTCTGTCTATAACACGGAAATGTCTATAGCTTTTCATGCAATAGTTCCAATAGGGAACAATGGAGCGTCGTTCCACGATGTTCAGTAATGACTTACGTTTTATTCAATTCCTACTATTAGCTCAAACTCTTCCTATATATACTCAAGAGCCAAAACATTATGACCACCCCTACATTTTACAATGAACTCGCCTGGATGACGTGGAAGGCACGTGATCAGGTGGAAGTGGTATTTAACTGCTGCTGGAGAGTCTGAAGAATCATTCTTTCTCTTACTTCTGTGTGTGACGGGAAAGGCTGCGGGTCTTAGCGACTTTGATAGAGGGCAGATAGTAATGGTTTGAAGAATCGGAACAAGTATTTCGAAACTACACGACTCGCGGGTTGTTCGCGATCTACAGTTGTTAGTACTTATGCAAAGTGGATGAATGACAGTGAAACCAGCAGTAGAAGGCAAGGTGTTGGACGTGCTTTCAAGGAAAAAGGTCGTCGGAGACTGTCTCACATGGTGAAGCAAAACCAGAGCCAAACAGTGGCTCAGCTGACAGCCCAATACAATGCAAGGCTAAGTATTGTAAATAGTATCGAAGCAAACTGTTCAGCGGACACTGTTCGATATGGGGCTACGCAGCAAACGTCCCACTCGTGTGCCTTTGCTAACCAAGCGTCATCACCAGCTGCACCTGCGCTGGTCCCGGGAACATCGTGGCTGGTCCATGGATCAGTGGGAGAGAGTTGCCTGGTCAGATGAATCACGGTTTGTCATTCATCACGCCGATGGCCGTGTCAGGATACTCCGTCTTCTAGGCGAACAGTTGCTCCCTCAATGTACATAATGTCATACACAGTCCCTCAATGTCATACACAGGCCGGTGGTGGCGGTATTATGTTTTGGGGGTCTGTCTCTTGGGCGTCTCTGGGACCCGTGGTTGTGGTAGAGCAGACCATGAATGCTACAGGGTATCTGAACATCATTGCGGACCAGTTGCACCCTTACATGGCCTCTGTTTTTCCAGCTGGAAATCGAATGTTCCAACAGGCCTACGCCCCGTGTCAAATTGTGTTGGAGTGGTTCCAGGAACATGATGCTGAATTCCAGTTAATGTCCTGGCCGCTTAACTCACCGGATCTCCATCCGATAGAACACATTTGGGTGTCATGGGACGGCAGCTCAGAGTTAAAGGCCACCAATTCTCAATATCTCGGATTTGCGTGACCGTTGCTTAAACATCTGGTACAATCTGTCTCCGGCCATCTACCAAGGACTTGTGGCATCCATGTCAAGGCGTATTGAAGCTGTGTTGCGCGCCAAAGGTGGGCCAACTCGTTATTGACAGGTGGTCATAATGTTTTGGCTCTTGAGTGTATATACCTTTTTCAAATTTTCAATTGTTGATAAAATACTTTTTATTAATCAACATAAGTTGAAATACATTTTTTTAAAACTTGTAGTAAATGACATTTGGTGTTGGTACAGTTTTTTCAAATATTAATTCATTAATTTAATTAATTTAATTTTAGTTTCATATGGGAAAAAATTAAATTTGTTTTGAATGAAGGCAATAGATGAAGACAGTATACATTGATTATCCACCTACCTTTGGTTTCCAACTACCAAGTATGGAAAATTACTAGTAAAATCGCTTTCTATTTTGCCACTAAAAATGGAATTACGTCGTATGTATATAGACATTTATATTAATTGTAATTATTTAATAAAAAGTAATTAAAATAAAAGTTTTCTTTGTTGACCTAAGTAGGAATTTACTTAAATTTTATTTTATATTAATTGTTTTGGGGTCAGATGAACTTCGTGTACTGGTGTGGAAGGCTCTTGAACAGTAGTTTAATCTTGATATTGCTGTGTCGTGTTGCACATCTAAAGCAGATATTATGACCATGTGCAGTATATTTTTTGACTAGTCAGTACAATCTAGAAGTGGTTCGGATTAAATGATACCCCGGAGTCATATGCAGATGACATTGTATGCCCCATCTTTTCTAACTCCTTGCTAGGAGTCGTTCTTTGCTTAAACAAGATAAGGCTCAGTCGTATATGACATGGGTTGTACAATACTGCTTACTTCATGAGTAAACATGTTCATGTCATTCTTGCTTTCCGTATTTTCCAACTAAAGATCATGTTTGGGCTAAATAAAACATGATCTGCAACTCCACCCAACATTCGAGCATCAAGAAAATATCAATCATTTGTTTGATTTAATACCCCATTTCACTGAAACCTGTAGTGCAGTACACGATGGGGTAATGCCCTATCAAAGATGATTGATAAAATTCCCGTTAATTACTTTTCTGTTCCGATTTTGAGATCCCTTGCTCTTTTCTTATGCATCTTAATGTGTATTAAATTACACTTGTATTCAATGCTTCTTTCTTGATGTAATATTTTCAAAAGAAATTGAGAGAATTAGGATTAATAAATATAAATATAAACTAGAATTATTTACAATTGAGTCGAACGTTGCCTTTTAGCATTTATTTTTGAAGAAAACATTTGAAATGAAAAGTAGCTAAATGGTGTACTTTCATTTTTCTCATAAAATAATATTTACGTTTAATTGGTGTTAAATAGAGTTAATGCATTATTTAAATTCATTGCTTCTACAATTAATGATATATTCAGTTCTATGTGGTTGAACATTACTAGTACAGTTATAACTTAATGCGGATGTATTGGATCAATCATAGATGCTCATCAGAAATTAGTTAAACTATAATTGGGCTAAAATATCTTTGCATCTAAGTTGTTGGATCCAATATATGATTCATCATAGAGACTTAATATAATAATGAAGAGCCTTGTTTAATCAGCAACACCCCAGACGTTTAAAAAATATGAAACCATTCGAGATGTTACAGTAATGATTGCATTTTACAAGATATGAAAGATCTAATAAATTCTTAACAAATTTGTTCTGTGTTGGTGTGTGTGCCGTTATAAAAATATAAATTTTATGTTAAAAAATCCAGGAAGAGAGAGTGTGTAATATAACTACAACAGCACTTCAACTAAGGTGAACTGTATTTTATTTTAACTAAATGAAATATTGTTACTCAATGCCAATAATTCATGATTCAATAAAAAAAAATTCTAATTTAAGTAAAAAATGCTCATGCACGTATATTCAGTTTTTTCCCTTAATTTAAAAATTTAATTATAGAGTAAGTACTTGGTGTTGAGTACTATGCTCTCAAAATGCTGTGTTACAATGATTAATAGCTTATTTAATTCAGCATGACCAAGCACAATTAGCAGAATTGCAACTTAACGCAGATGTAAACGGATTTAACTAAGCATAAATGTCCATCAGTGTTCTGTCAAACCATAATTGTGTTCCCATTTCCTAGGTAGATCAGATCGATTACATTATGCATTGCTGGAGATTACCAGCAGCCATGAGGTAAAACATAACATAATTGGTGCGCATTAGAGCATATTAAAGGCCAGAATATATATAAGCTACATAATTATTACAAATACAATGTTTAAATTCATGCATGTTATTAGCTTTGTTAATCCAAATTCGTGCGATTTTAGAGAAAATTCACTATTTTAAATTATGAAAGTAAAAGGCATTAAGAAAAATTGAAAAGTGTTACATTAAAATTAGTAAAACTAATTTTTCTTCCCCTTTATATTTTTTATTATTCATATTTATGAATTAGAAAACACTTTCTTCGTAAAAATTCAGCAAATGTCTTTTTTTTTAAATATTGTATTACAAACAAGAAAGTTATTAATCTTGAAGTGGCTTAGATTCCCAAAGAGTGTTTTTTTAAAAAAATATTTTCTCTTAAAGTAATGTGAACGGTTCTTAATTTCAGCAACGGCTGCGGCCGCGGTAGCATGGTGGTCATGGCACGGATTCATGAGTGGTGTGTCATGAGGTCAAGCCCTAGTGCCACCGAAGACCCACCATGTACAGGGAGTGATGAATGTTAAATCTGTCATGACTCAAAGTCGTCACGTTGGTGTGGTGTTGAAGTTAGGAGAGTGGGGTGTCAATCTAGTCACTTGATCATGATTAAAAATTGCGCAGTCCGTCGAAAATGAAACTTGTGTTACTTTATTGCGTGACGTTAATAAATATTCACTCCCTGACTCATGTAACAATTGCTAATCAGAATGTTAGATTTTTTTGAATTTATTTTTAAATAATTTGTTTAATTATTTGTGTTAAATTTAAATATGGAATTTCAGACTTAGAATCTAAAATTAACACGTTAAGCTTAGTTTGAATTCCTTTCCGTTTAGCTAGCTAGCTACGATTTCATCAATGTGTTGACGGTATAATTTCTAAATTGCAAACATTGCTACTAAGACAACTGGGATGAAAAACTGCCTGGAAATTGTTGTAAAATGTAGTGAAATTTGCAAAGAACAACCATTTTTATGTTTATCATGCTTCAATAAAACTTCTTAATATTTTTTCTTGGAAAGTGTAAATTTTCTTCCGGTACATTCGTTATACATAGTATGATCCATAAGTTCGGGGATAAGGTGTAGAAAATCTTACCCTGAATAGTTCACAGCTCCGAAGCACAACAACCTTCAAAGTAGTCCCCTTGGGCCACGATACACTTCTGACAGCGTTTATCTAACTTCTGGAAGCACAGCTGGAAGCTATTTTTCGCAATCTCCCGTAAGGCCTCCTGCGATGCTGCTTTCATTTCATCTGATGACAAAAAAGGACGTCCCTATAAATGTTTTTTCATTGATGGGAACAGACAAATATCACATGGTGCTAAATCTGTTGAAGCACATTAGTGCGAGTTTTGGCGAGTAACTCTTTTACCAATTGGGATCGATGTGCTGGTGCGTTGTCATGCAGAAAATACTAGTCATCACTCTGCCAGAACTGAGGCCATTTACGACGAATGAATTCCCTCAAACGACGTCTTCGAGAAGTGTGTAGCCTGAGCGATTTGTTCAAGTGCTTGACAACGATCTTTTTGAACACATTCCGACACCAATGCAACATTTTCCGCATTTCGTGAAGACGAAGGTCGTCCAACGCTTTCATTGTATTCGATGGATTTTCGTCCCTCTTTAAGACGTGGATACCATTCGTAAATCTTGGATTTCGCCATGGTATATTCACCATGCACCTTATTTAGCATTTCCAAAGTGTTTTCATTTGTGTTTTACCTAAGCGTTGACAGAATTTAATGTTCACTGCTGTTCATGAAAAGCCACCAGTCTTTGATTGCTGATCAACGCTAACTAGCTACGGGTGCGATTCGATCATATGACGTGGACAAAACCAACCTGACCAGGTAGGCGAGGGTTGGGCGAATCCATTTCAAGTAATTTAACTTTAGGTGCTTGCTTTTGTCTTCAACAATGGCCGCAGTTTCCGAACTTTCGGATCGTATTACGTATGATATCAAGACTATTTAAAATTATTTATTGGATGTAACTTTTTAAGTTTTATATTATCAGTCAGCAAAAACTAACACAGACTACATGAAAAGTAGTTTTAAAGCAGGCCTGACCCACGCAAATGGTTCCACGTTCCACTGCGATAACACGAACGTAACAGCGGGTCATGTCTTTAGGTAAACATGTTTTTGAGAATGTAATACAATAACATAAGGGTTAAAACCTTACTATTATACAGTAGTTCAGTGCAGCTAAATCTCGAGACTCAGCTGCTGAAGTACTTGTTTATCACATTTCTTTAACTAGATTCCAGTAAATCCCTTATTTATGTTTAACGTTAACTAGTTTTCTTAATTGATTCCTGGTATTGAAGCACGTGGTGAATTCTCTTTGTAAACTAAATTTTCGGCAGCAGAGAAATAAAATGAAGTGTTTTGCAAACATATATGGACTCAAAAGCTCTTATAAGTCTTTGTGAAAAATATTTTAAATTGAAATATCTTTCGAAAATAATATAAGTACTGTAAAATTAGTTTTTGATGTGGAGTCAAAAATCTTTTATTCCATTGTTGCACTTTAACTTCATTAACACAATATGAGGTTTTCCAGGAACACTACGCCAAAAATGAAATGGAGTACATTTTAAATATTTCTCTAATTCTGAAGCGACTATTTAATATAGCTAAAACTTTATTTCGGTAGCAATAAGTAACAGCATAGATGAAAACACATGCATTTATTATATTAAATTATTTTACCCTTGCAAGTACTTATTTAGCTGATTAAATTTTAGTGTTATTCGATTAAAAATATTGAATTCTAACAATTACATACTGAATTCAGAAAAAGTTTCTTTTTTCTCTCCACATAAACATATCTATTTCCTTCTGTAAATTAAAAAAAAGTATTTTAAATGTTTTTCACAAATCAGCCTTTTAAACTTGGTAAAATGTTCATCGCCATATTCATAAAATAATTCGCTACAGAATTCTTTGAATTTCCGATGCTGATGTGTTTGTGAGCAAATGTATTGTATTATATTTTGAATATCTACGTAATGTAATCTACATATTTAAAGGAGTAAAACGACTCACTCACTCATTTACTCACTCACTCACTCATTCACTCATTTACTCACTCACTCATCATGAAATATTCGAAATTATTAGGCCTACAGACTTGAGATTTGGTAAACATGTTTCTTTTATTGATTAGAGAACAACCACGAATGCGTTTCGCTGAAATTGATCATTGATGGTGGGGTGGGGGATTGTTGAGGCATAATAGACAAAATTCCTGTTCTTTAACTATTAGTCCTACAGGCGGAATTTGGTAAGTAGGTTTCTTTATTGAGTAAAGATCCGCTAAGAACGGGTTTTGGTAAAATCCGTCACCAAAGGAAATAACGTGGGCGTTAAATTACCTTTTTTTACCATTAGACCTACAAACTTGAAATTTGGCGAACATATTTTCTTCGTTGAATAGAAATCCTCTAAAAATGTGCCTGATGGAATCGATTCCTTGGGTGTGTGTGTGTTATGATGGCTTAAACAATAAATATACAATAAATCTTAAATTTATGTCCTATTTTTAAATCAAGTTGCGAGGGTTATAAGAATGCTATTTAATATAATCGAAAGCTTACTGCTTGGTCTTAGATATTAGCAACTTAAAAACTACATATCATCACATAGCGTTATGAAAGACCAATTGAAGCGGGCGGGTAAAAGCTATATTATATACCAAAAAATTTGTAATATTTGTTTTAAGAGATTTATTAATAACAATTCGTACTTTATATAAATTTAAGTATAATAATAAAAGTACTTATATATAATTTAATTGGATACATCCTATTTATTAACTTGAATGTTTGGATATTTATAACTTATACCAATCCTAACCGTTGATCGTATATCTCCAAAATTTTGTGGGGAGCTTTGCTGATGTTTCAAAGGTGCCGTAAGCATATGTCCACCAAAAAAATTCAAATTTGTTTTTGGTGATTTTTTTCATAAACTCTCTTGCTTAAGAATGAATTAGTGTGTGCATGTTCGAAGCCGCCGAAGTCATATAAAGCCAACAGTGGAAAATCGCTTCTACTCTTCTTTAGGAAATGATTACTGCTTTTGGGCGACATCTTTTGGCAATATTTGAATTTTGTGAGTATTAAGTGTTACCTATACTAACAAGTGAAAAAGTTTGTGTGTTTGCGATGTAGCATAAGAACAGAGTGAATTAGATGTAAGATTTGAACGAAACTGTGGGTCATGATGGTGTGCACTTCAAAGAGACTTTTTTTAATTCCCTTTAAATTTTTGAAGTTTGTTTTTTATGTTCTATAAATTATCACAGCTCTTTAAGAATAATATTTAACCGCTTCCATTACAAATTTTTTTGAAAAAAAAATGCAAAAATCCTCACATTTTTTAAATTTTATTATTAAACATAGAAATGGAAACAAAAAAAATATGTAGGTTTTAAGTTGAGTTTTTAATTTTTTACAGGTGTAAAAGCATTTAGTTTTAACATAATTTTACTATCACGAGTTATCTCGAGCAAATGGAAAAAATAAAATATTAGTTTTTGTATGATAGTTCTTGAAAGAAGGGTCAACACAAAGTGATATCCGGCATTCTGTACACTGGTATCTGGTCTCTTTTCTTACTGACTTAGCTCTGGAATCGCTTTTGCGGGAACATAGAGTACACTGTCTTAAATAAGGGTATACAATCGTCTTCAATAAGGCTACACACAAAAGAATCACTTTCACTATTTTCAATGTTCACCTCTTCATTATCACTATCTGAAAACTCACCGCCTTCACTATTTTGTGTCATCACCATTATTTTACTTTTTTTCAACGCAACTATCCTTCTATATACATTAATACACTCACTTCCAAAAGTTAAGTACGGAGAGGAAAATGCTAATTTCCGGAAGCCAATCAGAACTGAAGAGGATGCAAATTCGCTGCAGAGGTAGATGGAAGTATGCAAATATGTTAGATAACAACCAGTCGTGCTTTCATGTCAAGAAATATGCAAAAAGAGCAGTCTTATAAGAAGTCAGCTTTATGAAGGGTTACAGAAGTTGATTGTAAGTGCTGATAGAAAGTGTTTAAAACTTTCTTACGCTGCTGTGGGGCGAATTGAAGCAGGACAGTCGATCACAGATGTCGCTCTTTTCTTCGGCATTCATCATTCTGTAATTTCACGTTTATGTAAACAATTCCAAACCACACAGACAGTTGTCCGAAGGCCCGTAGGTGGTCGCCCAAGGGTTACAACCCCCTCGATAGATCGATATATTGCTATTGTAGCCAAGTGGAATCGGAGAGTGACCTCCACACGTGTGACATCTATGGTTATACATCGTCCATTGGTAAGGATATATCTGCAGCTACTGTAAGCCGAAGATTACATGCGAATGGACTGTATGCCCGGGTATCTCGAGTTTGTGTTCCTCTATCCGTCCAATCAAGAGGGGCACGATAAAGTGGTGCCGGGAATATGGCAATTGGACTGTGTCTGACTGGGGCAATGTCATGTTTACTGATGAGTCAAGATTTGGTCTGGAGCCAGATGACAAGCGTATAAGGATATGGCGTAAACAAGGAACACGTAATCGGCCCCAAAACATCACCGAACATCACGCATTCCGAGGCGGAAGCATTATGGTGTGGGAAGGGATTTCATTAGGATACCGCACCGACCTGCACTTCTTTAAACGGGGTTCTGTGACGGCTGCCCGGTATCGAGATGAAGTCCTAGAGCCCATTGTGAGATTGTACGCTACAGCAGCTGGCCGGCCCTTCTTTTGTTTTAATGGACGATAACGCACGTCCCCATAGAGCTGGTATCGTCGATGACTACCTGGAGAGTGAAGGGATTGCGCGTATGGCGTGGCCAGCATATTCGCCCGACCTTAATCCCATTGAAAATCTTTGGGATGCTCTCGGCCGTGCTGTATCTTCATGTTTCCACCTCCAGCCACTCTTATTGAGATGGAAACTGCTCTACAAGCAGAATGGCAATTGCTTAATTCTGCGGTGGTTGACCACCTAATTGAAAGCATGGTCAGAAGGTGTAAACTTTGCATACAGATGAGGAGGGATCACATACCCTATTAATGTCCTTTTTTCATTTTATGCTGTTTATTTTCACTTTATACATAATTCTGTTTAAGTCTGCAATATGATATTATCTGATAACTTGAAAATTTAATATTGTTTTCGTTTCTGTATATAATTATTGATTTTGTTTTATGTATAAATATATATGCTACTTTACTGCCAAATTTTGTGTCAATCAAAGCAGTATTTGTGGATTTTTTTGAATTTTACATCTTCGTGCTTAACATTTGGAAGTGAGCGTATTTCACAAGCCGACGTTTACTATATAATAGGGAAAACACGTGACCAGTCCCGCTAAAAGAACCACGAAAGCAACAATCTTTGTCAAACTACCAATCAAAGCTGAATATTTCCTTTCATTTCCTCCATGCCGAGTAAAACCGTGATAAAACAAATCGTACTGATAAATTCTGATTCGCCCAATTTTTCTCGGGATAATAATTAACTGCAATATATACAAACCCGAGATAACTCGGGATAATCAGGCAAGCGGTTAAATGAAACTCTATCTCAAGCATCATTAAAAGGTATCTCATATTAGCTGTAAAATTATTCAACTCATCTGCATTTATTAGCTTGTCATTATAATTTCCACAACATCAAGATAAGAAATTTAAATGAAAAACTTTTTCTAAAATTATTTTGAAAAATTGAACTTAAATTTATTTTAAGGCTCCCGTTATGCCGGCCACTTAACCCACTACCCAATAAGTGAAAATAACAAGTTACGTTGACTGTGGAGTCGTTATTGAAGAGGTACGATTAAAAAGATATTATTATGCATGGTTACCCGATTGAAACTTGCAGCATTTTTAATAATGAAGCTCTAGCAATTTACAGTTCTCTTCAACCAATAGATTCTAACGACCCCGTAAATATTGTATCTATACTAACAGCTTATTCAGGAGTTTGAAAAATACAAAGTTCAGTATCATTCTGTGGTGCGATACGGGTTTTGATGAAAAATTCTGTTGATACTTAGCTACGTAGGTATTACAGGTACAGTCGATTGTGTGCAACTGCTAGCAGTACAGCTGTGTGACAACTGGAAGTGTTATTGTGAATCGTATCGAATCCACAAGGCAGGAAACCTGGAGTTTGCAGATTATAATGAATTTTCGTCCCTTCTACCCTGCGACCCTGCTAAAGGTGTGGAAGGAAATAAATGATCATACGACATGATTAATTCCAATTATTTTATTTATCACTCTAATCACTCAAACACAAATAACACTAAGAATAAGATAACTCAAATCAGTAATAGAATGGGAGAGAGACGAGAGCGTTTACGGAGAATATCTTCAATCCTGCAGGTTTTCCTCTAATATTACTTTACATAGAGCTTAAATATTTAACGTCCTCACTACTACTATAATGCTCTAATGATTAACTTAAGACGAAGTGACACACAATACCTGACTTAAAAAAGTGTTCCAATCAATTGCAATTAGACTTTAACGCTTCTTCGTTAGCATAACTTATCACTTTCTTGGGATCTAAATTCTAGCTTCTTTACCTTTTGTTTACGTCTACACTTCACTGCCACTTCTAATCTACTCACAATTCACCAACTGCCAAACTCGCGAATAAGAATATACATATTAAACTTAATTTGCATATCACGCTTTCTGCTTTTCGGAGAAGATTGGTTGAAAATGTTGGCCCAAAAGAATTCCCCAGAGGGTTAAAGGAAGGACGCGTATTGATACGTCACAAGTGGAGTAACAAACTTCCCTTTGTGACATTCCCTGTGATTCCAGTGTGAAGAGCTGGCGTCAGTATGCCTCGCCTTCGCATTGGGTACTCGTTTGACTCAAAAACATCTTTTGTTAGACGAGGATGCTCCTGAATGTCCTTTCTGCTGGATTTCATGTACTGTTCACCACATTTTAATTGAATGGCTAGTTTTTGATCAGTATCGCTCCACATTTTTTTGTTCATCTATTTTAGCCTTGGCGAGGGAACGCATTCTCAAAATATATTAGTTTTTATTTTCGAAACTGACTTTTATACTTAATTTGCGATTTTATCTTTTATTATTGGAACTATATGATTTTATAGACCTGTTAAGCTATGTTTTATTACCATTTAATTTTTAACAAATGTTTGGAGAAGCTTTGTGGACAAATCTTGCGCCATGAACCCTTACATTCACTCACTCACTATCAGCAACAAGAATTTGTGAATAGAACGTAAATGTGATGAAAGTTTCTTTGAAATTATTTGCAATTTGAAAATATTTCTAACTATTTCTTTGAAATCTAAAAATTTACAAATGAGTCATTGACGCAGAGATAAAAAATATTTTCAAAAATCGAGGGAAATTGTGTGATACTAGAGAAACCTTCATCTTGTTTTGCTTTTTAGGGAATCAACTTTATTGCGTTTAAATCGATATACTAGTCTAGGTCTGAGGATGGAGGAACTTCATAGGGTTATAACATTTCCTTCACAAATTCAAAACGATCGGTAGGCGGGAGACGTATCTTAAATATGTTATAGTTGCGCGAAAAGTGACTCTTTTCTTAGTACTTTATTTTAAGACTACACCCTTTCTTAAAACCTTTTTGGAGATAGTAATAGTAAAAGTAATTAATGTTTTAGTTTCAGATTACATTATTATGCTGATTCCTAAAGTAAAAAGTCAATTTGACCAGACATTATCTTACAGTTTAAAAAAAAATTAAGAATGTTTGTGTGTTCTTTTCAATTTTTAAAAAATATCCAATCTTTAAAATTCTTTTTTGTCATTTAAAGTGATTGATTTTTCTTAGATTATTGAGAGCAAAAGTTAGTATGGATTTGAAAATCTGTTCCCTCGTTAATTTTTAATAATTATTTTTATAGCTAAACCTATAAAAACCACAAAAATTTTAAAAAATGATAAATTTAGCATTTTTTAAAAAAATAGCTAGAGATCTCAGACTTAAATTCTTACTAACTTTTGTAGAATATATATTTGGGAGAATGTATTAAAAATTTCAAGAATCTATCTTGAACAGATAAAAAGACTTAGGTACTAGAAAACACATATTCAAAATTAAAAGCCTAAGAAAAACAAATTTAAAGTTAGTGAAGTCATAAAGAAAAATCTAATGTTTAATTTTTTTAATGTGTTATTTTCAATTTTTATGTTCAAATTTAAAAGAATATTTAAAAAAAAATGTGACTGAAAATATTTTTTTAATTCAAAATATATTTTTGCATATTATTGATAGTACATTGCTACGACGAAAGGTTATTCAGCTTAATCTTAACCGAATAAGGTTTTGGCACACGAAGTATTTATGTACAAAAAATAATGATAGTAATTTAAGCTAAAAATTGTCAGGTTTGTTAATAAAAGCAGTTTGAGCAGTTTGCATTTCAGTAAGTTTTAGTTTTTGTTGCAAGGCTTTAAAATACTATGATACATAACTACAACATGTTTACTCTAATGCAATTTGGTACATCTTGGAAAAATATTCAGTTTTATCTGCAAAACTTCTATTTAAAATACTTATATTTGGAAATTTAATAGCAATATCAGTTGAGGCCTGGCATTTAGATACATCATTTTCAGTAACTAATTATTGTTTCTCAAGCAACCTGAGAACGTTTTGGCCATGTAATTTTCTCAACAAGAAAAAATTAATGAAAACAAATAAAAAAAGCTTTAAGTTATATAAACTGTGTGTAAAAATAAATATCGTTCTTGAAATCATATTTTAATTAAGTAACTATGAGAGAACCCAAAAAAAAAAATTCAAAACATAAGCAAACAGAAATGATTTTAGTAATGAAAATTTCAGTTTATATCCATTTCACACTGAAAAATGGATTGTGTTCAAAGTTATTTTTAATGAATTCACTTTAGAAATGCAAAAATGTTTTAAACTAAAACCGTAACTAAAATATAGACACGGAAAACTTCAAATAGCTTAAAAACTAAAAGTTTTTGAGATCTGAAATTTTGGGACACGTTTTCTAAATACATGGGGTAAGAAAATGCAAAAAAAAAAAAAAAAAAAAAAAAAAAAAAATCGATATATTCGATATTTTTTTTTATTTTTAGGATATTGTTATGCCTTAACCATAATGAATTCTTCATAAATTGATTTTTATGTTGAAAATTTGATAGATAATTCTTGAGATTTTTTTCTTTGAAAAACTTTTAATTGTAGTTTTAGATGTGAATATTGCTTTATGAAATTTACATTAATAATAATTTAATTGAAAAAAGCAGCATTAAAATAAGATATTTTCCTTCGGATTCAAAATAAACGCATTTCGAAGCTTTATATCCTCAAGTCAGTAATCAGATATTACCTTGGACCTTAGAGTTCAGTATGTAAATGATATAGAAAGTGATACCGATTTTAATTGTACCATTTAAAAGTTTTCTAGATGACGCAAATATACATTAAAAGGATACTGTAATGTAAATGGTATAAAATTCCGAATTTTCTGAATTATAAAATTATTTGATTTAAAAATATTCAGAAGGAAGTTTCAGAAGACAGTTCTTAAAACTACAATACATTGTGTTTATAAATCCCATTACGGTAGAAATTTCATGTTTAAGCATTTATTATATTTTGTGACATATTGTTTTCATTCATCTTTTGCTCAAACGAGTATTTATATTCCGTTACAATTTACCATAGAAATTCCACATGGGGAAATATATAGGTAATAAAGCTTTAAAGAATGTGCGATTAGACTGCAAGCACTTGAATTAGAAATTACGTATTTATTTTTACATTTATAAACCCCGTGCACCACACAATGCATTACACAAGGGCTTATAACACAAAGGAAAGAAGGAAGGATTATAACACAAACATCCGTGCCTTATCCGGGATTCGAACCAAGGATCTACGGTCACTAACATCAGTCAGTGTCACTAACCACTCCACCGGATGAGTGGCTTAGAAGTTATTTCAAGTGGCATTCTTAAAACTGAATATTATTTCATAAACAGGTATAAGTAAGAACATTGTATTGAATTTCTACATTTTTTATGAACATTTTGCTATTTTTTTATGCGAAATTGTAACGTTACTTCAAATTTAAAATGAACTGTGTGATAATTTTTTTTCTAAAATAAGAAATTTAGTATTTCATTCCTTTATTATTATGTAGGGGTATATAATACTAAGCATTTTACACTCTCAATGATTCATTAAAATTGTAAAAGTTTTATTGTTATTGAAAGTGCAATTTTTACAAACTCTTAAGGTGGAATAAAAATATAAAATTTTCAAAGAATATTTGTAAGAAATGTTACATTAGCCTATGAGGAAATTCATCAAAAATAATACAGTAATGGTGATTCATACAACAGAATTTTAAAATACACACTTTTCAAAAGTATATAACGTCTCGTTTCAACGATTTCTAAAAGGTTATTTTTGCAGCATAAAATATTATAGCTGCATTGAAACTTTAGACCAACTAGAGTGACATATCATATATCAGTGGAATTTTTTTGAAAAACAAAATACAATTTTGTTCTAAAAGTCACTGGATGTGGAAGTAAATCCACAATAATGGCTTCTATCACACCCAAAACAGTATTATTAAAGTATAAAAACCATTGCAAAGAGAAAAGAAATCTTACGTATTGGTGAAAATAGCCTAATAGGAAAACTAACATTTCTCAAATGACTCAAGAATTTAAAAGGACAATTCTTCTCAAATTGCAACAAAAAAAAAGAAGTAATTCTAAATGGCATTGAAAATTTACTGCAGGTGTTTCTGAAAATATAGATTTAAAAGTAAATAAAAATTCAATCGGGACATCGAATTTATCTTGTTTGGTAAATTCCAACAAATCCTGAGGCCATCTGCTGCATATGCAAAGAAAAAAAAACCTAATGTATTCCGAGAGGTAAAGAGAAAAATCTTGATGGTCATAGAAGTGGGAAAGAAAAATGATTCTTTTTCTTTCGATATTATTCTTTGGACAGAGTTCAGAAGTGCATGGCAATAAGAAATATCTATTGATGCATTTTGAAAAACCTTTTTGGAAATAGATGGTAGTTTTCTCAACTGACAAGGAGTACTTGATGCGTAAATATGTACTTTGGAATGAAAATATAAATAACGGAATAATATGCATATGTGTTCACACTTGCATAAGTCTGCTCACTTTTTGAACTGTAAAAAACCCTTTCAGTTTAAAACTGATCTTTTTGGAAATATCAAACGTATTGGAAATATTTTCTTGAAATCCTTTGTCATGTAGGACACTTTTACATGTTCCAATATGAAATGTGCATCGGATTAGGATATCTAAGGTTAAAGTGATAAACAGGTATGGGGGTTTTATAAAGGTTGTAAGTAAAAAAAAAGGAATTATTTAATTGTTAAAATGGCAGTACGCGTAGCACACACCCACACCACATTTTCAATTCATCCAATTAAGTTCAAATAATTTTTTTAAAACTTGTAGTGGACAAATATATTAACACTTGATGTTAATATATTTTTTTCAAATATTGATTCATTAATTACCGGTTACTTAATTAAATTAATTACTGGTTTTCAGCCAAACTAGCCAAACTGAGTGTGCATTGTTACAATAATGCAACCAAACACGCTCTTTTTTCAATTCCGACTATTAGTTCACTTTCTCCCTATATATATATATCTTGTTCAAATTTTCAATCGTTTATAAATACTTTTTATTCATCCATTCAAAGTAGGAAATGAATTAGTTCTTTTTTATATTATTTATTTTCTGTTACAGCCGTACAATTATGAAAACATATTCCTTTCTGCATGTGATTTCGACAATTGAGTTATGCACGGAAATAAATTCCTATATATATATTCTTTCTTTCTTTGGAATTACGCACTTTTAAGAATAATTACATGGAAATTCCAGGTAAAGCAAACTTTTATAATGAATAAGACCCCCCGAGACCAAAAACATTAGACATTTTAAAAGGCGAAATTTTTAGAACCAAAAGGATTATCTTTCGTGCAATTGTTGAGAATGTTTTCGCATAACGAACTGAAGACAAAAAGGTAAATGTAATTCTTTTCATAACAATTTTAGCGCAGATTTAGAAATCAGTGACTGGCATTAGCAAACAAGACTTAATTTTGAATCCAGTGCACTAAAGTACGTTATTGTTCTTTGATTGGGTTAAAACAAATATAAGTTTCTTATCAAGAACATAAATTTTATTTCTCAGATATTTATTTGAATATTTATATGCTCCACTTTGATCAAAATAATCTTTCTCCTTCATTATTTTAAAAGATCTTTCGAGGAAGAGTTGGATAAAGATTTTATATTCATTTATTTTCAAATACAAAATGTTCAATTTTTGCTTAAACGAATAATTTTTTTAATAAGCTCGATTTTCTATACTCCTTAGTGTTTACTTAAAACTTTCTTGCTGTCCAATGTGAAGAAAAGAATTTTTCAAAAAATTATTTTATGTTTTCTGTAAGGAAACTAGAGAACTGAAAATTTTAAATTCCAACGGTAAAGAGAATATGTATGTTTTTCTCCTGTCTATTAATTAACTTACATTTGTCTTCATAGGATTTTAATTTGTGTTTTTTTTATAGTAAAAATGTATTTTATTTTTGGAATTTTATTAAATTATTCAATATCTTTCGTTTTGTATGCATCAATTCTAGTTTACATGTGGTGCGAGAAAGCAACTTGGATATGAACTTCAGGAAATTTACTGGAACTTGGAAATTTATTTTTGATAGCCTGGAAATTTAATACACTTTTGTTAATGAAAAAATAAGAACAAATAAGTATAGATGAGTGAATGTATTTGAAAAAGTAATACATGGGCATTTAAAAAAGTGAGGCTGCAGACCCATTTAGAGTAAACGTTTATTCAGGAAATAAAAAAATATATATATGAAGGAGATTTGTACTCAGTTCCTTCCGTTCCATAAGCACATGAGTGACTCCTAGACCAAAATGATCACTTCAGTTCGGAGGCAATTATGGTCTTATATGGATTCCACCACCACACACTCCCCTACCAGTGAGTCGGTAAGGCGAACGAACGATATCGTTCTTATGGCTAGCGTGTGAGTTGCTGTGTCGGCTTTGCTGGTTGCGTCATTCGTGCGAGACGGTTTGTGGGTTGCGTCATTCGTGAGAGATGGATTGTTTGTTGCATCATGTGTGAGACGGCTTTGTTGATTGCGTCATGTGTGAGACGGCTTTGTTGATTGCGTCATGTGTGAGACGGCTTTGTTGATTGCGTCATGTGTCTGATGGCTTGGTTGCATTTTCGGTGGATAGATGGAGCCACGACTGCTGCTCAAGGGTTGCGTTTGTTCGAAGTTCCCAGGGTCACCAATGAGGGAGATTCGTTCTCGGTATCTTCCGTTCCGTAAGCACATGACTCCCTTCTAGACCAAAATGACCACTTCATTCCGGAGGCAGTTATGGTCTTATATGGATATCACCACCACATATACAATGTAGCAAGACGTAAGTATATCTTAATTCTTTACAGATCACCATACTTATAGAGACATTTCTTCCATTAGTACACCAGCGTCAAGGTTGTGCAACAACTGCAAAAAAGCTGACTGAACCGCAGCATCGGTTCTGAGAAATTTTGACTTCCTAAGTTTTTCATCAATGGAATCATCTTGATTCAAAGCTTCAACTCAGCAGAAGTTGTCATCTGTGGTGCACGTGCTGGGTTGCCCTGTTCTTTCTTCACTTCACACATCTGTTCTGCTTTTGTCAGATTCCACCTGTTTTCACGATGCAATACTTATACCGTACATTTTTATCAATAGCCGATGATTTTCAGCACAGGAAATTTTTTTTTTAAATGCAAAAACCGTATTACATTACTTATTTCAATCACGAACCATGTTTCCATCAATGTGTCCATCTTCTATTTGAGATTTGGCCATGATACTGGAGCTCCAGCAACTAGCACCATTTTAATGCTGTGATCGTCTTCATTATCTTTAGAGGGACTTTTATTCATACGGTTAATTTTCATACCCGTCAGAGCTATTGTTGTATTACTTTTTGAACCCTCTGGTATAAACCAAGCAAGAACCAAATCTAAAAGCAACAGTGTTTTTATTCTTCGCTTTCTTGCAACAATTACATGCTGGATGTTAAAATTAAACGAAAGAAAGTTCCAAATATACTTTTTAAACAGTTATGGTCAAGTTTGTGACATGCTTTTTACAATTTTATGATATTTGTTTTTCTGTAATAAAAAACAGACTATCGATCGCATACTTTTTTATTACTTTCAAAATAAGAAGCTTTAATATAGTTACTCTGAATCAATGAAACTCCTGAAATCATTCTTGAGATTTCAAACAGATTAGAAACAAAAGAACAACCCCGAAGACATACCTTTGGGGAATTCGATTCAATTATTTTTGAGCCTTGTCTAATCTATTTTAGAACTACGAATAGTTATTTATTTAAAGCTAAATGTAATGCTTCCAGAAGTCATTCCTTTTACTTTTTGTGCTCTAGCTTTTAATTGTTTAAAGGTTCTTACTGTGCGTTCTTTTTTCTTTTGTAAACAGAACTATATCCTTTATTTTGAGATTGTTTGTCAACATTGTATCAAAAGCGATAGATATTTTTGAATTTTCGAATTTATGCAAATTATTTAAACTTTTCAAATAAATATTCTATAGATAGAAAATACAGTTTTAACTGCACAAAATATTCTTAAAAATAATATCAAAGGAATGTGTAAGAGTACAATATTTCATTCAGCAATATACGGAGCTCTAGGACATTAAAAAGATTTCAGTTATAAACTTCATATTGAGTTTCTACTATTTAACAAACAACCCTAGGTCCTTACATATATAAATATAGTTCCAGGTTTTATTAATAAAAATTCCATATAAATGCTTTAAATAATTAAGATTTATTTATAAATTAGTGTTATACAATAAATGTTACAATTTACTCACTTGCCTGGTTCGATGGTGGTGTGTAGGGTGTCATGGCATTCTCTTTTGATTTTTAGTCACAGTCACGCGCGGAGAGAGAGTTGAAATTTTAAAAGAGTGTTTAGTGGATTTTTTAGTCAAATCAAATTTATTCCAATGCCGATTACCTCGTAATTTCTACACCTATGAATCTGTTATATTTTCAACCATTATATGTATTATATTCAACAAGAACTTGCTCCAGAATCATATTTATTCGCTAACTGAAATGTACTCGAGAGTTGCTAGAATTTTTTTCTCAATGGGGATGCATTTTAGCCTTTGAAGACACGGCGAGTACCCAAATGGGAGAGTCATTGTGGCGATGCAGCCTCGTTACCAAATTTGAACGCTTATTTTTTTTTTTTATCAAGCTCTCGTTTATCAAATGCTAAATATTGCCTTGCCTTAATTTTACCGAAAGTACCAGAGCCAAATTGATACTCAAAGGATCATTTACATGTCACATAATCATATGAATTATATGCTACATTTCACAAAATTTAAAAAAAAAGAACGAGTTCATGAATTTCCTGTCAATTGAGAAAAAGCGTCAAAATTTCAATTGCAAACGACACAGTCTTTTTTTAAATAAATAATAGGTTAAATTTAATTTCTTAAACAAAAGTTATATTATGAAATTTAATTCTATGTTGTGAACTCTTATTTACATACTGAATTTCATAAAAAAATATGAGCTCTACTTTAAATGAAATTTGATACTGAAAAAAGAAAAAGAAAATGTTTATAAAATTTCGTCAAGTCACACGAGAAGAAAGAGCTGTTGTTATTATTATTTACTTCTATATGGAAAGATGATGAATTTTGAGTTTATATGTTATATGTTTACATATATGAATTAAAAGACATTAAGGGCCATGTGTAGCCAAGTGATTAGAGCATCGGAATCCAGACCGGAAGGCCTGAATTTGATGCCCGATACCACCAAATACCCTCCAAGTACACACGAAGAACGTGCTCGTTAAATCAGTGGTTTCGAAAGTCTCATGGGTGGTCGCAGCAGAAACCACGGGTGCAGGGGGCTGGAGAATATTTCCCTCCGCTCCAGTTCTATGCCTAAATTGTGGAGGGGGAGATAGATGGTGTATCAATCTATCATGTAGAAGGCCTCCAAATTTCCACGAATTTTTAAAAAATTAAATTTTGTTTAAGAGATTGGAATAAATGAAAACACGCTGAAGCAGTATAGGTCGAGTATGGATAGGTCTTGCATTAAGTATCAGAATAACAAATTTTATGTTGACAATATCTGAGCACTTTTCAATTAAAGATTAATTTACTCGATCTATTTGTATGCAGTAAGGGTCTGCATTCACAGTTTGTCCCAATTTCAGCCCTTTAAAATGAACGGCCCAGTGAATTCTCCACCAAATACACAAAAGCGCATTTAGGGAGAAAAACACTACCTTTTGTGTTTCGGATTATCATAGAAGACTCATTTTTTATCTTCAGGGATCAAGCAATCAAAAAACAATTCTGTAGTGTGCCTCTGAAGCGATAAGTTGCATGTGGTAGATCGGTTAGCTTTATTTTCTTCGGACAGGTTATGCAGGACCCAAACACAGCTGCTCTACTCACTTTACCAATCTGTTGATAATGTTCTTGTTTGGTCGACCAAGTTGGTTAACAGTGTTTGGCTGTTCTTAGTTGTCTGACATGGATTTGCCTCTACTTCATCACGTAATATGCCAATGCCTAAAGTTGTTCGTCACCCTGAAGAGTGTGAGTTGGAAAGATCGAAATTACTTAATTTGAACTTAAAAAACCCACCTTATGCACTTCCGATACGTCTAATGCGTTTGGATCAACATCTCAAAAGAGTTTGTTATCAACCATTGCGTTATTACACTTGTGAAACTCAAAAAATTTACAATGCAGGATATGCACGTGTTCTGGTATTTGGCTGGCCATGCCTCCATAAAATTAAAAAAAAAGTAATGATTTAAATTTTTATAAATAAACAAATCACTCTAACCATAAAATATCTTTGGCAGGACTTTGAAGTACACAATGATCTGATAACTAACTAATACGCAGAAGCGGCATTACTTTCCGGCCCGCCTAATATAACCCCTGTGAGTATATTTTCTTGTTCGTTTTTAAATACAGTAGAACGTCGTTTATCCGAATCAATTGGGACCGGACACCGTTCGGATATGCGATTGTTCGGATAACCGAAAACCGAATGCGATCCATACAGTATATGAAACCGGACACTATACGAATATTGAAAATCATCCCATGCGGGAAATGGGCTTGAAGAAAAAGCAAAATAGGTGCAAAATGTTGCAATTTTACCTTTATTGTGGAAAATAATCACTTATTTTTCGTTGCGCCATTGTACATCTTCGATTTTTCGCTGCAAAATGCAAAATGTAAAAAAACAAACAAACAAACAACAACCTGGTTTGGATATTTGACGTTCCGGATAATAAACGTTCGGATAAGCGGCGTTTGACTGTAGTCAATATGTAAGTATAAATCTCTAGTATCATCTGTGTTCTGGAGTCATCTTTATTTAAAAAGTATCGCCAGTCAATTGCATCCTTCTTTTCTATGTAACAATTCCAATAGCTAAGATTTTTCCATTATAACATTTCCTTATTTTTCAGTCTAGATTACCTTAGAAATAAAATGTTCAAAGTCAATGTTGCCACTGCATCACCACTTTATGTGTTTCCAATGAAAAATTTAAAAAAATATTTTTGATATCTTGCAATAAATTAAATTTTTTTATGCGTTTAAAAGTGTAAGAATTACATCCCATAATATTTTTATATAGATGTAAATATTCATACATCAAATTTCGCAAAAATATATTCTTGTTTTAGTGATACATAGTAGTTATACTTTTTCCACGAAAAAAGAATGCTAATAAAATGGCAATCTTAATAACTTTTTGCATCTGACGGGGATATTCCCGAAGGATTGATGAATCAAGACTTTCAAATCCCAAATGACTGATAGCAAGAAAGGGTTTGCTGAAAGACTGAGAATGTATCTAATTGACCGAAGAATATATTAGATATCTCAGATGGTTTGTCATGTTGACATATTTCTTAGAGAGGGTCTTAGCCAGATAATCCATGTACTTAATGGGAAAATATGTTACACGATTTCTGTGAAATATGTCATATTTTTTACAGTCTAGCATTCCTTAAGACTATGTGTCTGAAAGGAATTTATTATATACAAAGAAAATTTTTATTATTGAAATTTAGTATATTATTGTATAAATTTTAACAAAATAATGATGCTGGTGTACTGTTATATATAGACGCTGCTGAATCCGAAATAACAACATAGATGGTAGTAGATTTAATAGTTTCTT
Source organism: Trichonephila clavata (assembly GCA_019973975.1). Taxonomy (NCBI): domain Eukaryota; kingdom Metazoa; phylum Arthropoda; class Arachnida; order Araneae; family Nephilidae; genus Trichonephila; species Trichonephila clavata. Next base: position 160,870 of record BMAO01033963.1, read on the forward strand.
TATTTAATATTAAAAATAACTGCATTCGTAGAGCAGTTTTCCATCCTATTAATTTTAGTCTAAAAAATGCAAGACGTCGGCTTAATGGCTTCGAGGTAGCGTGCCCGCTTTGGAAGACTAAGGTTGCGAGTTTCTTTCCCGGCTGGAGTCGATAGTTTTTCTGGATGCGAAAATCGTATACACGCATGTTTTTTGATTATGCGGTATTTAAAAGATCCCTTGAGTATCGATTTGGCTCTGGAAATCCTTGTAGAATTAAATCCCAACAAAATTTAGCATCCAACGAGAGCTTGAATTAAATTAATTCAAGTGTCAAAATTTGGTAGCGAGAGCCACGTCACACTAGATGGTGCCACCATGAAATGGATCTCTTATTTGGAGGACTTGCCGTGTGTGCAAAGGCAAAGTTTCCAGTATGCAACTCATTAGAAAAAAAAAGAATATAATACTACTATTGTTTTCGTCTTGCGATCTTTAAATTAAGTTTCTTTTCAGCTAGATATTTGAATGCTCTTTACTAAGATCTTAGAGTGAGTTCATTCAGGAATCTTTCCATTGAGTTCTCTCCACTGATCTCTTTCTTGATAGATTCCGAATGTCACTAATAGCTTTCATAAGATTCACACTTCTATTAACTACATTTTTGTTTATACAGTGACGAATCTTTGGATCTATTAAGGTGCCTTAACAAGGTGAGCCTGTGGGGGTGTCGGCCTATTGGGCACCCCTGGCACCCCTCTCTCACCGTCTTGCCTACCTAAAGGTGTGGGGGGAAACAAAGCATCACCAGCAACTTCCATAATAACAATTAATTTATTTCTTTCAAACACACTTAAACTATCACAAGTGAAACTACAAAAGGAAATCCTAGGAGTGATATATAAAGCGAGCTATCTCTCTAATCTCAATGACTAACTCTAAGTAAACTCGACAAGGAGAACAAGCGCTAATTAACCGATAACTAAATCTAATTTCATCTATATTAGATCCTCAATTTAATAATTTAATCTCTTAGCAATTAATTCCTTAACTCGCGCTATGTTTGTGAATGAAATATTCTAATATTCATACTTATGTAACACCGCAACAGTTCCCCGGCTCCTTCTATCTTACATCTACAAAATCTAGACTTTATACAGTCAAACTAATTTAAATATCATGGTTTCTTCTTGAGAGGTTGTGAACCAACGTGAATGCTAGCTCCAAAGTTTCCCAAGAGAATTAATGGAAAAATGACGCCTATAGATCCGTCACAAGCCTTTCTATCCAAAAACATTGTAAAGTAACTTAAGGTATTAGCTAAGGGAAATGTGCGTGACAATCGTATGAAGGTACACTAGACATAATAATTTTACGAAATTTAAAGCAAATTATTATCTTTGGAAAGTTACGTAAAATCAAATTAGAATTAAGGAAAGGAATGCTCTACCTTTGAGTTTTTAGCATTATCGCATACCTCATTGAAAAAATATGTTTCAAATGGAGATGTGTGTAAGTATATTATTTTTAAAATAAAAATAGTAAGGCTTATTATTTTAACCATAGAAAAAAAAAGAAACGCTATACCACAAGGAAATTAATTCTCATCTTTTATATTTTGTAATAACAAGACAGAGAAAAATGTTTTCTATGCCCTTATTTTAATTCATTTATCATACCCACGTTTCAATTTTAGGGGAATTAAATATGTCATTAATTCTAGTGACCGAAAATCAAAAGATACATAACAAGTTCATTTCATCTTTGGAGGGAATACTGTTACATAACAATTTCAAAACAAAATAGCTCTCGATTTTGAAATAAATTATTTTAAAGGAAAATTCACAGCCTGCTGTTTTATGTAGAGCAGAATTTTAAAACTGTTTAGCAGTTATATATATAAAATACAACGCAAAGTTATGAAATATATCTATGGTACTTACGTACAATCGCAACTATGCCAACGAACAGAATAACTCGCCAAATTGACAACCCCTATTTTGCAAGCGTCGTAGGAGCTGAATTGGCAACCACGTGCTTCACTTCATATAATGTCGCCAATACGGTTGCGATAATACGTAAGGTACCATACCTGTTTGGTAATTCAGAATCGCGAAAGTTTTCTCATTAGCATTGTACTTGAAATAAGGAAGAAATCAAAACGCATTTTTTTAAATGTAAATTTATTGATTAAAATGAAAAAAAAAATTGATTTATAGATAGGGATAGAAAAAAGGATTGTTGAAAATCATCGCTGTTTACAATTGCACGCCATTAAAGAAAAAAAACTTCAAGGCAAAAAAAAAAAAATCCCAAATATCTGTGCTGATATGTTTACGCAATTTTCGAGTTACTCTATGTTGAAATAATCCTACCAGCATAATTTACAAAACAAAGCAAATTGTCAAGATATAACTAAAGGATATTATACTAATCGCTATGAAATCTATTTCAAAAAAAGTTTTTTTCAACTTAAGTTTCAAAATTGTAAGCTTAAATTTACAAGCTCCACAAGCAAATATATAAGACAACAAAATTAGATTTTTTTACTCATAAATACTCAACAGATTTCAATTTGTGAAAACGAGGCTTTTTTATTGCCAATCTACGTCGAAAAAAGAATATCGTTATATTTTCAACGGCTTTAAGTTGCCGATTCATTTGCCAAAATGGATTTTGTGATATTATTCACGTGCTTTTTTTCCCTTTAATTTTTCTTAATATGAACCGAGTTTAGACACAACGCAAATGCCTTAGCTAAATTGAGCCCGTATCTCGTTAGGCATAATTCCCTTTCCCGGAATTTAAATTATATTTTATCACTGATGGCTAGATTGTTTCCTGAGAATACTTTTTTTTTATCAGAACGACAAATATAAAGGAGGGAGATTACTGCAATGTTTTATGGTCTTAGAAGAGAAACGGCAAGGAATTTAGATTTTTAAAACTGACTATCTTGTTCTTTGGCTGTGTAAAAAATATGAAATACTATTGTGTAAATTAAATTATTCGAAATGGAATTTTTTCCAATATTAATAAGTACGGATTTCGATTTCATAAGCATTATTAAATGGAATATAGAATTTTAAATTGCTCTCTTTAAACTTAGAATTTATTACGTTGCTCTTAAAGTAAGACTTATAGCTGAAGAATATACATAGCTTTCAATTAAAATTGGAACACTTTGAAGGAGAAATGATAAAAAATACCAAAGTCGCATGGAAGAATAAAGATACTAAGACATGTAAATAATTATATTTAAGCGTAGAACCCCACGGGAGGGAGAAATGACATCTCAAACTTTGTATAAAAGGAAAGCTACACACGCAGCAGGTTTTTATTCAGAAATGACATTGAATGTCGTATGTTTCTGAGAAGATCACGCAATGCGTCAAATAAGAAGAAATGGCTACCAGCGTGTGTCAGAATTCGATAACGGCAGAATCATGGCTTTTCAAAAGCGAGATTCATCGTTCAGGGATATTGCTACTCGGATGAGTCGAAATAAAACAATTATCATGTGAAAATGGAATCTATGGGTTCAGAAGGGGTCATACTGAATGCAATGCAAGATCTCAATGGCAAAAACACTAAAAGATAGACATGTTGTCTGGTAGGCCTTGTTGGATTGTATTGCCAGATCATGAGCTTTAAATCAGGAAGTGGGTTTTTGTTTACAGTGTGATAAATTTCCACTACCATTATTGAGGTTTCACTTGACATAAATATGAGATAATGAGCAGAATAAAGATGAGCCTCGATAGCGGTGTGCCCAATGACAGAATTGGATACAACAGGAGCACCACATCGTCTCCTCTGACAAGTCCGGTCGTTATTTTCAGCATCATTGTGGAAGTATCCATGTCTGGTGCACCAAGGAGAACTTACGTGGCCTGCTTTTATTCGATATCATCATACGGACTCTGCATTTGGTGTTATTTTATGAGTACACTAAACAAGCACCTCTTATCTCACCGTTTGTAAGTTAAACAGCCAGCGCTGTTGTTCTCAGATCTCTAGGCTAGTGGCTGGGCTAAATCTGCGAGGATTCGGAATCGAATACGTTAACGCAAAGCTGTATGTTGCATATCGTGTCCTGACCTATTCCGAAACCGAAGGTATTTAACTGTTGCAATAGCCAGCACGTTCTACGGGTCTGTCACCCTTTGAAAATATCTGGTCAAGAGTTGCTGAGAGATTGGTCCACACCTACTCTCCATCCACTAAGATAGTTGAATTGTGACATAGACTTGAAGCCATTACCCGGGAAATATTTATCTGTGTATGCCATCAAGTTCGACTTGATGCCTAACAGGTTAGAACCGTTTTAGATGTCAGTGGTAACAGCTGTGTGTAATAATTTCGGATCCTGCATACCACCAAATTGACAATAAATTTAATTATTCTTTCTTCGTACTATGCTGAATACGTATAATATGTAAAGCAAAGTTTTGTTATTCGTTTTCCTTCCTGGTTTTGGAATTTAAATGACTAGAGTGTAATGTGTTAAAGGCTTATGAAATAGCCCATGTTCCAAGGAAATTCATATTTATTAATGTAGAGTTATTTTAAAAAGAAGCTTCTATATATATCGGAAATAAGCGTAAAGTATTATGCTGGAAAATTGTGTTTAGAATATTAGTGTAATGTAAATTCTTAGGCCCGAGTTAAAATTCCTGATTAAAAAGTCTGTTGAATTAAAATTCGTCTAAGTACGAAATCCTCATCTCTTTAACTATCATTAAGTAAGGAAGCATTCAGAATGGGATTATTTCCTTTCTTTACCACCCTTTGATTTTATTTCATTTTCATTTCATTCTTCTCTTCTTTTATTCATTGTTTGCTTGTTTAATTTTGAAAGAAAAGACATCTTTATTCATCATCGAAATTTTCAATACACCTAAGCAAATGTAGTAGGAAACACATTTATTCAATTTTACATAGACAAAAGATTCCCATTATTTTATAGAATTTGAATTTAAAATAAGTAGAAATTTCTAATAAGCTTTCTGCTCTTCTAAGAACTACCTCTTGAGATACAACCTCTGACAATAAAATTTGGGGAATAGTCCTGTAACATTAATGTAGATGAAATATTAACGAAAGTTACCTTACCATCCCTCGAAATAGTCACATCTCATAACTATGTACTGCTGAGATGTATGTCCTGAAAACTTTGCAAGAAGTCTTTTTTTTTGGGATGGAGTTCAAAAACCTCGTCATGTTTTGTTGGATGTCAGGAATATCGTCAAATCTCTTTCCTTTCAAAGCGAGTTTGAGTCTTGGTAGTAGGAAAAAGTCTGGAGGATTGGAATCTGGCGAGTATCGTGGTGGATGCTCAATTTGCACCGTCCCCCTTTTTTCGCTAGGAACTCTTTGACGATATTGAGTGTGAGAGGGCGAGCATTGTGAACAAAAAAATCAGGAACCTTGTTGTGTGTACTGAGGGTGTACGCTGCGTAGATGTTTTATGAAACGGATCAAATTTCAATGTACCTTGCAGCATTCATCGTCGTTCCCTCAGATAGAAATTCCTTGTGGATAGTCAAAAAAGGCGATGAGCATGTTTTGATGCAGGATTTTTCTGCTCTGACTTTTTTCGACGGGGGGATGCTGGAGAACGCCTTTCCATGCTTTGCTATTTCATTTCAGGGTCGTACCTGAGACACTAAGACTTTAGGATACCAGGAAGTTTCTTTTGGTGTCTTGCCAAGCTTAAAAAAAACTTTAAGTTGATGTTTTGTTTGTTCATTTACCTGTTATCAGTTAATAACCAACGCAATATACAAGGACTTTGCAAAACAAGCATCACATGGAATACAAATGATACTCAACAGTTCAATGGTGGGAACAAATGGCCAACACCTACGGCTACGCATGTGCAGCGTTTTGTTTTTCCAGTATTGCCAGATCGGCCATTGTGACTTCATTCACCGAACTTCATGGCCAGAAATTGTATAAGAAATACAGTGAAATATAAGCTTAAAGCGAAAACGCTTAAGACGAAATTTTGGTTAACACAAAATAATACTACGGTCTCGTTAAACTACTATGTATTTTCTTGCATTTTTCCTCTTAACACGAAAAAAGATTTCCCGTGTGGAAATGAGCAAAATGTGGAGAACGCCAGCCGAAGTGAACTGCCTTATTTTGTTCTCGGAAGAATTCATTGAAATGGATGATGTTACTGTGTGTACAGCAGACAAAATTTTACGGCAGACAAAAATATTTTGGAGTTCGTTCAAAGCTCAAAAAATATCAATGATGCAGAATTCGACGATGAAAATGAAACGAATTATGCAGCTCTTGTTCCCACATCATTCGAAATGAGGAACGTCATGAAAAGATGCGCAATTATTTAGACTCACATTCCAATTGTGAAATGAATAACAAAATGGACGATATTGAAAAATTTGATGCTAAGAAAAAATGCAAAGCAAAATACCTGATTATTTTCCCCAAACTGAATAAATGTTTTGTTTTTCAAAAATGCCTGAAAATTTTGTGTATATTTTTGTGAATGTTCTTGTTTCATTGATTTGTATTAAAAACATGCATATATACATATCTATGTAAATAAAATGAACTATCATAAACTTTTGTTTATATATGATTTTTTTACAATATCCTTTAACAAAAAATTCCTTTAACACGAAAAAATATTTCAGTCCCTTCAGTTTCGTGCTAAGCAATTTTCACCGTATTATTTTCAAGATTATACACTATAAGAACGGTATTATAAGTAATTTTTATTTCATGATGATTGAAAAACGTGTAAGAAAAAAACGAGAAAACTCTTTAAAGTACATGAAAACTAATTATATGTAAAGCAGTTTAATACTGAATACAATCTTGAAAAACTTTCGAAGATTAAACATCATAAACCTAAGTGAAGTATGGCAAGAAAAGGAAAGGACTTAAATGCCAAATAATGTAAAAAAAGAATAATTGATGCTTGAAAGTGAATTCAGATCTATTACATAAATATTTTATATTAATTTTTGTTGTTGCTTATGCCGCCTGATCGACAGTAACATCAGATCAAGGTCCACGAAATGCATCGCGGCTAAGGGCTAGAATTTTACGCCTGTCGTTAGCCTAAGCTTTTGAGCCCCCATGAAGAGGACAGTGCGATTTTGCTCGGTACACACAACACGATAGATGGCGACACCATTCCGACCCACTGATTCAACGAGCACGTTCTCCGTATATACTCGGTGGGCATTTGTTGGCATCGGGCATCGAACCCAGGCCTTCCGGTCTGGAGTCCAATGCTCTAACTACTAGGCTACCACCGCCTCAATTACTTTTTTAAACGAAATTAGGGATTTTTTTAACTCGCTGCAGATAATTACTCAACTACATTTTGATTTACAGTAAAAAATTTAAAAAAAGTTATTTTCCTCATATTTACACTGAAAACTTTGTTTTTAGGTTGGTTTGTAGATGAGCAATTAGAATTCTAGAAGACAGAACAAGACTAATTATTCCAAGGGTAATAAGAAGAAAAGGTTCTTTAGAAGCATGTGATTCCAAATTTTAAAAACATTTACAGAAGGTCGTAATAAAAATGAAATGTTTGACAAAGGTTTCGACCTTCTCTATATCTTAAAAAATTCAATAAAACGAGATAAATGTCTGACATTTCCAGAAAAAAGATTTATGTCACAGAGTTAGAAGAGACGCATACTGATGTAATAGTATTTCTTAGCTCTAGACGATACAAAAAGTTCCTTAATGAAAAAGAGGCTATGTAAATTTTTTCAAGGCTAGAAAATAATCTGTTAATGAATTCTATAGAAGTTATATGGAGTAATCTCAAGAATTCCATGATATTCAGTAGCTATAAAACCCAGTTAATTGAAATTGCAGTGTGGTATCATGATCCTGAATTGCGAACACTAATTGTGTGAGAGAAACATATTGAATGAATGACGTAATGACACTCCATACATTTTTGACGTTATAGTTATTAATAGTAAAATGTAGATGTGATTTTGAAACTTTTTCGAGTTTTCATGAAAAAAAAAACAAGTTTCTTATTATCAATGCATATTAATTATGCATTTACTGCGTAACCTAATTCTAGCTTTTCAAATCAAAAAGATGTTATTAGAGAAGTCTAGTGGCTGAGAGGTAGCGCATCGCCCTTTCACGCAATAGGTCCGAGGTTCAAATTCCGAGTTGGCAAGGTCTATTCAGCCTTTTATCCCTTCAGCGAGTTGATAAATGAGTGTCAAGCTTGCTTGCGAACTAAACACGGGGGTTTCACGTCAGACTGACCACCTGAACGAAACATCTGCTCATGCACACAAGGTCACGAAAAATGAGACAGACACAGTTCATCTTGGCCCCGTCATGGGCTGTTGAGCGACTGATTTTAGTTTAGTTTAGATGTTACTAGATTTCACTTGAATAAGAAGTTTGAATCCATATTTTTCTAATAGAATTAAAAAGTTTTTATTTCCAGCAGCAGCACTTGATGAAAACATCACTCACTGGAGTGAAAACATTCCGCGCAAACACACATGGAGTAAGAATAAACAGTAAAGCAAAGAATTAGAAAACAGAAGAATATCTGATAAGCTACAAATAATCACAGTCCGAAAGTCAGTCAGATTACAGAGCTTTTAACTGCTCTGTGGTCCTCCAGTATCTATCGTAAATGCTACCAGAGACAACAGGGCAAATCTTCAGTTGCTCAGCCTTCATTAGGGAATTACATCTGCACTAAACACAATTTGGAGAGGGAAGGACCTTTAGTCTATATAGGTGATCCACAAGGCAGTCGTGCCCGGTTTCCAGCCTGAAGGCAGCAACCGCATGCTGTTTTGGGAGATCTGGGATCTCATTTAGTGTCTCCCTCGAAGACTTATCACTAATTTATTCTTGTAAAAACACTTCATATAACTTTTTCACCCCATTTTTAATAACACTGCTTATTGAAGAGTACTGGATTCCGCTCTGAAAACACCGAAAAACATCAGCATCCTTTTTAGCAAGAAAGTCAGCTCTCTAATTTTCTCAGATATCACAATGAGAGTGAACCCATTGTAAAATAATATTCTTTTTTAAGGTTAAAAGCAATCCAATATTCTCTCTGCAATTTTTAATTCAAATAGTGTCTGAAACATCCAGAGGTATTACAGCTTGTATTGCAAAAATGGAGCCTGAAAATATAACTACTTTCTCAAAAGCGTCCTTTCTAAGAAATAATTGATGAATAGTCATTCTAATAGCTTCTTCTTCACCATCAAACGTTGTGTTTGGATCTAAGTTTAGGTAAAATGCAAATAGTTGTGAAAAAAGGCCAGTGCCTGCTTTTCCATTCCGATCCCATCGGGATCCATCAGTATAGACATGAAACCAATCAGGCTGTAGATATCTGATATTTATAATTTTCGAAGCAATGGGTTTTAAAACTGAATCAGAAAAATCTTTCTTTCGTACTTGTTGGAGATCCGTTCTTTCCTTTGCTAAGGGTATTAAAGAATCAAGTGGAGGTGGCATTGTTTCCAGAATATCAGGGATGCTGAAATGCTCTCTAATTTTCACTACTTTTTGAAAAAAGCCTTCTTGTGTTTTTTTAGTCTTCTGCTATTAACACAAGAAGGCAGGAATTAACAGAAACACACACAGGAATTGAAAAAGTATATGAGGGAAAATTAAAAAATGGATTTGATGTCCATTAATGATTTGGTAAGTTATATGATTGAAGAACAATAAATAAAGAATTGATAAACAATATGATTAGTGAATCTACTTTATCCTTTTTCTTTCCCAAAAAACTACTTATTTCACAAAAGATTATTTAAAAATTTACTTTATTTTAAAAACGTGCGATATATTGGCTATTAGGAGACAAATGAATACAAAATCGCGCACGAGAGAGAGAGCGCATGAAAAGATGAATACCATAGCAGAGAATAAAGCGATAGCGATGTCTTCCGTCAAATTCCAGATTTCAATCGGTGCGGATATAACTATTTCTTTTGTTCCTCTTCCTTTTTCTATCGATATATAGATCTCCCACTTCCGAGCACAGAAATGGAAAATTCTTGTGAGGCGACTCCTTCATGCCCCACTAGCACCACCAGTGGCCATCAGAACCAATCTCCGCAATATTCTCCGTCGTGTAGCACACATCGTTCATTTGAAGTCTTCAAGACAAAACTTTCTTTGGTTTCTTGTTTGCTTCAAAACGCTGTTTTGGATGCGGGATTTTTGATTTTACTAGAGAACTGAGAAAATAAAATCAGAACTATATTCATGGAATAATTTACTTGCTATTGAAATTCTTTTTTCTCATGTATTATTCAGCCTGTTATTTAAAATTATTCTAACATGAATTATTTTATGTATTTATTTGTGCCACTTTATGTATTTTTAAATTGTTTAATATGTTTCATGTCATCATTAAAATTAATTTTTTGATAAATTGAACCATCAAAGAGGCTAGAAAAACACGATTAATATGTAACAGATATGCAGAAAAGTTGAACCATTTTTTCTTCTTAAGGGCATAATGACAATATCTAAAAATAACTCGTATTTAGATATTGAGAAGCCTTTTCCTTCATGCATTCAAGCGGAAGACAATCCTCAAAATATTTTTATCGTTTATCCAATTTAAATTCAATTTAGTACTTTTAAATGCTTTGAAGAAAAATACCTAAAGCGATTTTGTGTGAATTATTATGTGCTGTTGAAAACGCTCTAAGGCAAAAATCGTGAAATAATCATGAATTTAGAATAAAATTTGTTTTTTTCGTTCTCTACTTACTAAAGTTAAAAACTTTTAATGCATGAATAAAGACTAATATTTAAGCGCGGTTTTATTCTAAGAGAAGCCCTTTCATGGACAATCATTGGTTGGGGTATTGATTTTTGCACATATCAGATTGTATTACAGAAATACATGTATGGATCTTATTTTGGTTTATTGATAATGGTTCTTTTCGGTTATAATTTTGCTCAATGGGTTTCTAAGGGAAGAAACAGTATAGTCAGGAAAGGAAACTTGAAATAACACAGTAATTACTAATGATTGCTAGAACTCTAGGTAAAAGCCATGTTTTAATTTAGATGTATTTTTAGTTCCTTAATTATTAAGAAAGTCTTCCATAGAAATAAAAAGTAATGAGTTTTTTCATCGTTATTTTGTAATTAGTTCAAAATTTCAGATTTTTTATTGACTCATTGAATATATTTTCATACAAAATTTTTGTACAAAAGTTTGTGAATAATTCTGTGCTCCCTTTGTATTGTACATCTAGTAAAAATAAATTAGTAATAATGTTTCGGGAATGATAAAAAAACTTATTCTGATTTATAAAGAACTTCTAAGCAATCGTACAAAATAGCATTTACATATACTTGCTTAAGTATTCACTGGTATTAGTTGTGTTAAAATAATTTATCATTATTAGGCACATCTTTTATTCTTAACCCTTCTTTGCATGAGGATGGGAATTTCCATCATAACATTTACTGAACAAAAAATTCCACTCAAAGAAGTGTACTGTAAATTGGTTGTTTCTGGCATCTTTTTTCGTGACTATTGCATTATAAGGAACGTATCTGTAAAAAAAAACTTAATTGTCACAATCATTATAGCGGGATTGGACTTGTCATTCCTCTGTTTGTTGTGGTTGGAAGAAATGTGCGATTTCTTGAAAATTTTTTTATAACTAATCCGAGATTTGTTTTTGCTCATAAAAGCGACAATGAGTGATAAAAAGGTTTGTTTTTGTGTTTCTGTTATTTTCTGTGGAATTTATATCGACTACCCCAAATAGTCTTTCCAAAACCCTGTGACATAAATACATCACTATACAGTTGTTTCACTTCTAATGTATGACGAAAATGTTTTCTACTAAATGCTTATTCCATGTAATTTTTGTAGAGAAATTTAGAAACGAGGGACATTGATGGTTTCTTGGACCAGTTTGAAGGCGGTTGGCTATCAAAAGATGGCCTTGATGACGAAAATTCTGACGACGAGTACCGCGATGATGAAATTAGAATACTAATAATAATTATAATAATTGTTTTCTTAATTAGCGTTAGGAATAAAAATGATGGAAAGATATATAATTTTTTTTGTATTTATTTTGGGCTAAGCTTAACTTGTAAATTTTCCTGATGATGTATATTTTTCCTTCTTACTGTTTTTTAATTATTTTATATTATATATTTATACTAGGATTTTTTTAAACATTTTTCTTTAATATAGAGCATGAATTATATCATCATGATTTATTTCACAAAAAAGTAAAAAAAATCATTGAAAGAAGGGTTAATAGTGATTAAATTAGCTTTGAAATGAATTTTTGTATTATGTGATAAACTCTGGAAGTGTAAGCTTAAATCTTATCAATAACACTTTCGACTTCCTAAAATTTTAGGTTTATGATTCAGCTGCTTAATGGATTTCTCGATTTCCTTTTACACTTAGTGAATCCAATTGAAGTTCATTGATGGAAAAGTCAATATAGCCACGTATACTCTTTTTCGTGTTTTTCAAAACATTAAAAGGCAATTAGCTCTATCTCACATAAAATACTATTTTATTATATACAACTTTTTATGTCGAAATAAATCATTAACACAATTGGTAGATTTGATAGAAGATAGTACTAATTTTTTTCAATATTGATTGTATGAAGAAATCTCTTGAAAAATCATGATTTATTATATGTTTTGAAATTACTCTGCTTAATGTGCTAATGACCAATATGTAAAAACTACGTTGATGTGCACACGTACACACATAGCTTACTATATGGGGTTTGGGGACTAAATTTATAATAATTGAGCTTTGTTTCTTGATTTTATTTTGTTTATTTCTAATCTTTTTTGTTTTTGTTTTAATGCTAACCATGCATAAGACGAAATGGGATGTAAGAAGGTTTGCTATTTAACAGGATAAATTCGCAGGACTATATCAGCCTGAAAAATTAAAGAGCCCTAAATATAAAAATCCTGTGAGTAATAGAATAACTAAGCAAATTATATGGAAAGTAGTACAATTACACAAATTGCAATTGAACAAATTGTGTAGCTTGAAATAATTCCAAGCCTAAGGTCTTTGTAATTATAATTAAATTCTGAAACCACCACAGTGGTAGTCGGCGAAAACAATCGTAAGGAAGCAGTACGATTATAAATATCAATATTCCTCTCAATGAAGCCATTAAGTATTAATATGGAAAGTGCAGTTCTCTTCAGATGTTTACATATTTGCATAAGCAAGCTCGAAAATGAATGTAGGCTCATTTGGAGAAGTATAGTCGAATTAAATTCCATTCATGTACCCTTTTTCAACACAGTACCCTTTTTCAAAAATAATTTTGTAGACAGAAAAAGAAAAATAATTTATGTTTTATATTCAAATTATATTATTAAGGTGATTCTTAAAGTAAAAAGTCAGTTTGGCCAATCAATTTTTTTTTTACAATTTTAAAAAATTAAAACATTTTGAAGCTTTTTAAAACTTTTATAAAGTGCTGAATTTTTAAAATTTTTTTGTCTTTTTAAGTGATTTATGTTTTTTAGATTATTGTGAACAAAAATTTGTATGGATTTGAAAATCTTTTTCCTTGTTGAATTTTAACAATTATCTTTTTCTAGCTAATTAGACAATTAGACTCTAGACTATTAGATTATTCCAGGCGCTTGCTAGAGCTTGCGTGTCCATGCCTTTAATCTTTTCATGAGAGTTGCGTGGATAAGATCCTAAATTAATTTCACTCTTACTGCTTGTCAGTCGAGGGGATTCCCAAAGTTAAGCTTAAATAAAATTTTTGGTTTCTGCAATGCTTTTGAACATTCATCCAACGACACTAGTACAACCTCCGTTTGTTTTACACAGAATGTAACATTCAGAACTTAGAGCTGCGACTTTTGCAGCAATAACAGCTCTAACCTGGTTTGACATCAAATTGGATCGAGCTTTGATAAAACCCTTGTGACTCACTTCCATGCCACAGTTCGTCAATTATAGTAGCTGGTGAGTAGTGATGAGTCAGTTTCTTAGAGAACGTGGTAAACAAGACAACAGTAAAATATTTTTTTGTATCGAAAAATACCAAAAAAGAACGAAAAACGCAAATTAATGTATAGTATTGTTAAAAGGCAGCGTAATGGTGTCTTCGAAGATGAGAGAGAATCGTGGGACAACGAATCGAAAATGTAACTACAACTTTCCGCAGTAATGATTATATGAAACAGCAGTGCTTCTATGAATGCTAGCTTGAAAGACTTGTTCTCTTCAACGCCTCCACACAAGGGTACATCCATCATGATGCCGTTCACACCACTTTAAATGCGCCTATCTTTGTTGCAGCTTTAAGAGAACCAGCGATTCTCATTGCCTGACTGATAGCCCGCCACGCTGCAGACGAAGTAACATTTTCTGTACTCTTTCTGGTCATTCTGAAAACGAAAAAAAAGCTCTTGACTAAAGGAATGTGATGTACCAACCGTGGATAATAATTCTGTTCTCACGTGTGCAAATGGTCGGGAAATATTGAAATCCTACATAGCCTCTAAAGGATGAACTTATTCCTTTTTTATTCTTATGAAAATTATGAGATCAAGACTAAAAGGAACTGCAAGATCATGAAACGATAAACCGCAACACAGGTTGACCACCATACTGCCACAGTCAAATTCCGGTATGTGTAGATTAAAATAACTTTCTCGCATGAAGCTTTATATGATCTTTACGAGACATATTTTCGAATGCCAAATCCAACTGAAAAATCAACCTGTTGCGCAATCTTTCCTTTCACTGAGAATGTAAATTTGATACATTTGAAAGGAAATGGTGTTATTCCTTTCAAGCAGGTGCTACGTTTGTTGTGTATTGTCTTCATTGTGTAGCAATTTATTGTCTATCAGTATATGAAAACTATAAACATTTATCACATAGATAGTTTGAACACCATTTGCATAAATTTTTTCTTGTAGTTTCAACTTATAATATTTATTATGTGAAATAAAATTACACTCAAGAGCCAAAACATTATGCCCATCCCTACATTTTGCAATGGACTCGCCTGGTAGACGGGGAAGGCACGTGATCAGGTGGAAGTAGTATTTAACTGCTTCTGTAGAGTCGGAAGAATCATTCTTTCACTTACTTCTGTGTGTGATGGGAAAGGCTGCGGATCTAAGCGATTTTGATAGAGGGCAGATTGTAATGGCTCGAAGGCTCGGAACAAGTATTTCCGAAACTGCACGACTCGTGGGTTGTTTGCGATCTACAGTTGTTAGTACTTATGCAAAGTGGACGAATGACGGTGAAACCAGCAGTAGACGACATGGTGTTGGACGTCCACACGCTATCAAAGAAAAACGTCGTCGGAGACTGTCTCGCATGGTGAAGCAAAACCGGAGTCAGACAGTGGCTCTGCTGACACCCCAATACATTGCAGGGCCAAGTAGAATAGTATCGGAGCACACTGTTCAGCGGACACTGTTGGATATGGGGCTACGCAGCAAATGCCCCACTCGTGTGTCTTTGCTGACCAAGTGTCATTGCCAACTGCGCTTGCGCTGGGCCCGGGAACATCGTGACTGGTTCATGAATCAGTGGGAGAGAGTTGCCTGGTCAGATGAATCACGGTTTGTCATTCGTCACGCCGATGGCCGTGTCAGGATATTCCGTCTTCCAAGCGAACAGTTGCTCCATCAATGTACAGTAGGTCATACACAGGCCAGTGGTGGTAGTATTATGCTTTGGGGGACGTTCTCTTGGGCGTCTCGGGGACCCGTGGTTGTGGTAGAGCAGACCATACTACAGGGTAGCTGAACATCATTGCGGACCAGTTGCACCCTTACATGACCTCTGTTTTTCCAACTGGCAATGGAATGTTCCAACAGGACAACGCTCCATGTTCTGTTGGAACAGGCTAAAATTGTGTTGAAGTGGTTCCAGGAACATGATGCTGAATTTCAGTTAATGTCCTGGCCACCTAACTCACCGGATCTCAATCTGATAGTACACCTTTTGGATGTCATGGGACGGCAGCTCAGAATTCAAAGACCAGCAATTCGCAATATCTCGGATTTGCGTGACCGTTGCTTAAACATCTGGTACAATCTGTCTCCGGCCATCTACCAAGGACTTGTGGCATCAATGCCAAGGTGGTTTGAAGCTGTGTTGCACGCCAAAGTTGGGCCAACTCGTTATTGACAGGTGGTCATAATGTTTTGGCTCTTGAGTGTATATTTGACAAGGAAGTCATGTGTCACTGAAAATTAAAAGTCTTAATTGAACATTTTTAGGACGCAAATAACTAAGTTTAACAAAAATTCGACAGCAATAATTTAGATTAACATAATTATGGATTTTAAATAATGCTATAATATTTCTAGAAAATTGTGTTCTTAGTAGGAAATTTTGAAGTGACAGAGCTGCTGTAATGATGATAATTAAATTTCAAAAAAGAAAGTAATTTACAGAAATTAATAAATTTTTTTAATTATCAGATTAATAAATGTGTTTTATAGTTCCGGAAACGAGTTTCAGAATGTTCACATTTACCATTTTTATCCGAACTCAGATTCAAATAATTTATTCTAAAGGGGCTCAAATTAAAATTAATCCATAATTATATTTTACTTTAAAAATAAAGTCATATTAATTATTAAAACGTGATAATATTCTTCAATTTTTTGTTTTTACTGTAATTTGAGGTTAATTAATGATGTAATTAAACTTGTTCTCACAATCATTCGATCAAACTTTCTGAGTTTTACTGTAACAATGCAAAAAAAAAAAGAATTATCGGAAACAATTTTAATTAACTAAAGTGTGGCACTAATTAATTCATCCCTAAAGTTAATTAACATGTTAGCGTAAAGTTGCAGAAATAATTTCTCACTAAGCAATTTTCTTGTTTTTCAGACTTAACAATCCATAAGCAACTTATTTTTGGGATTTCATACTTAAAATATTTTCTTTCGTGTGGACTTAAAACAACTAAACTTTAAAGGAGCATCTTCATTAATTGTATTTAAATTATTTTTGAGTAAGGAGATTTTTTTTGCCCATTTTTTGTGTACAAATGTTAATGTATCTAACAAATATGAGGAATTATAACTATTTATCACACACACATACACACATTCGGCTTTAAATTAATCGCTTTTAATTAAATTACATTTTGTTCTGAGATATTCCAAAATTATGAAATATCAAATGCCAAGGATGATACGAATTGAGCAATTCTGGTCATCAACTTGTGACTAGGGACTTTTAGATGGTAAGCTGTGGGCTCGAGTAGCGATTATGTTATATATCTGCCACACATCACATGATATTCTTAAAGTTCACACATGGTATAGTTTGGTATTTCAGAAATAGAAAGATACCACCTTAAATATCATACTCGTCAAACGACTTTAAGTCAAAATTATGAGGGTCATCTCAAGTATCTTCGTGTTGCCTTAGAGCAGAGATTTTCATAATTTTTTCCAGGTTGACATTACTTTAAATTTCATAATGTGATCTCGTAACCACTTTTAAATGTATGACATTTCCCCCGAAATATTATACAACTGCATTCAACATGTTTGTGTTGTTGTTTGCGTGTCCTTCTCGAAGGGAAGGAAGGAAAGTTGCCAGAGCCTGAAACAGGTTGGGCTTCTACACGATAGATGGCGACACTACCTATCTCCACCTCCACAATTTAGGCATAGACTGGGGAGGAGGGAAATATTTTCCAACACCCTGAATCCTGGTTTCTGCCGCGATCGCCCACAAAACTTTCAGACTTACAGATTTAACGAGCACGTGCTCTGTGTACTCATAGGGTATTTGGTGGCCTAGGCCTTCTGATCTGGAGTTCGATGCTCTAATCACTAGGCTACTCACGGCCACACATGGTTGTGTGAAGTCTGTTAATAGGATTTATTGATTGTTTATTAAGCTTGCCCTTCGAAGTTACATGAGAGCTATTTATGACGAATCATGTAATTTTGCACCACGGTCAAGTTACGAGAGCGTGAGTAGTATCTTACTCTCCAAACTTCTACATCACCCCAACATGAGGATTTTGAAGTTTAACAGATTTAAAATGCATAGGCACTTCTGTACTGCGAATATTTAGTGGCACCAGGATTCAGATCAACTCCTTGATTTAAACAATGCCACCCTCGAATTAGGGATCCTGACAACTTGACCACTGTTAGTACGAACTGAAAATGACATTTGTAGTAATACCAGTTTCAGTTCTTCAGTGCATGAATACATCGATAAGAGCAATTAGTATTAATAGTAGAATTCAACATTTATTACTAATGATACCATAATTGTACTTTTAAATACTTAATGCAATATATCCATTTTGCAAGATTTAAAAATGCAAAATAAAACAAAATTCATTGATATGTTTGTTCTCGTTTATTTTTTACAATATTTCCGAAAGAGAGCTAGTTTTTTGAAGGTGTTACACCCATGTCATCATTCGTGTCTAGATAATTTCTAAATCTTTTATTTTTTATATTTAATAGGAGATAAGTCATAGTGAACAGATGAATTACTGCCAGTGGCTTGGGAAGAACCTACATTTACAGAAGGATTATCTGTATTGCTATCTGTTGAATAATTCGACATAATCGCTTTACTTGAGTCCTCATAGATTTATTTTTTCTGTTTTAGCGCTTGAAAAAAAGAGATTAAATTTTCACGGTAATATATCGTTCACTTAGAGCAGATGTCGCCAAAGTGGTGGTAAGTGAGAACATTTTGCTGGTACCCAGAAAAATGTGGAATATACTTACTCATCTCGAAAATTCGCATCGAAAATTCAGGATATTAATTTAAACATGCATCTAAAAGAAAGCCTCATCGACCTATGGTCTGACGAGACTTTAACTCTAAAATTTAAATTTCATTCATCCTTATCAAGATCTCAGTTTTGGCTTTCTGTAAAAAGTGAACACCGTTTTTTTAGTGAATAGGTGATGGAAATTCTGATTCAATTCTCCACAACTTATTTATGCGAAAAGGCTTTTACATCTATCACAGCTATCAAAACATGGTACCGATCTCAGCTTGAAATAAATGCAGTTCTCCGTCTTGCAGTAACAACATTGGATATGAGTATCTATAATCTTATTTCAAGTAAGCAGGAATATCCATCACACTAGGAATGTATATAATATTCTTTAACTATTTTTAATTGTTTTGTTTTTACAGTTTTTTTTATTTTGCTTATTATGGTTTATTAATAAAGCTTTCATAATTTGATTAGAATTAATAGTTTAATTTTATTAACTAGGTACATTTTATGTGTTCTTGGATCACATTTTTTTTATAAATATATTTAAGACTTAAAAAGGTCCTATTGGTGGTCAGTGGGATTTAAATTATGAATTTACTGGTCCATGATCTCAAAAAGTTTGTCTACCGATGCTTTAGAGTGTGTTTTTGATTAGAAACTAATTACTTCATTTTGAAATTTTTCATCCTCTCCATTTCTTTTACTTTTAAGAGAGCTTATGCCATGTATAAGAATTTCTACTCTAGAGGTAAATTCAAAACACACGAAGATAAGTATGACTTGAATTGAACATTATTATATTTTCACTTTCCAAACGTTTGCAATAGAACACGCAGAAATTTAAGGGTTTGGTACAATTTAATGTATGACATTTTCCCCTCCATTCCCATTAAGAATATCACTTTTCAGATATAAATTTTATGCAACAATTCATTAGAAGGGAATTGTCTTATTCAGTTAGTCAATTAAGACTCCTAAAAATAATAAATGCTATTTTATTTTTTTTCATAGTAAAACAGGAAAATACTTGTGAAGGTTGCAACCAAATACTACAAGTTTTGAAATCAAAATTTGCCTAGTATCAATTCTCTTACCAATATCATACTAGTTAAATCTGTTTTTATTTTCTTGTGTGATAACGAGTAAAAAAATAAAGTAAAACTTTGACTATTTTCCATGCTTTTGTCAATTATTTCGTATGGAAATACTATAATTTTTTTAAAAACGAATATTTGGAAGAATAAATCTTTTATTTTAAGCATATTTATTATATAATAAATAGAGTATTAATACTTCATGGGAATTTATTATAAAATATGTCTAACACACACAGGGATTTATATCTTAGTAAAAATATTGCAAAAAAAAGATTTTATTTAAATGCTTTTGTGGAATTTGCTTAAATTGTTTTCATAAATTATTTGTTATCATGGAATATTTTGTAATTTTCAAAGGCAATAACTAGAATACACATTTCTGAATTATTCATACCAATTAAAATCTCATTATTAGTCCATACAATACTTGTAATTATTTCTAATATTATTTGATTGTGATATTTAAAACTTTAAAAAATTTACGAGTAGAAGTGATTTGAACAATAAGATGGAACCAAACGTTTGGTTAAGCTACAATTTCTTATTAACTTTCATGCATTTCAATAATGATTTAATCTTTCGATATTAATTCTTTTAAAAATAATAATTGAAAAGACACGTTAAGGTTGTTAATTAGTAATTGCTAACATGATTGCTTGTTGGATTGTTTTGCATATTAATTAAAATTTTTACTAACATACAAAAGAAACATGAAACATATTATTGAGCAGATGTTTTTTAAAATTTATAACGTATTAGAATTATGTAAAATATATGCATTTTAAGTATATATACTGCTTTTCTATAACTTTTAGAGCATATCTTAGTAGAAAAATGCTTTTAAAAATTTATTTAATTTGGGTAAAAATAAAATTTCAAAACAAGGAAACATAATTTTTAACACACAGAAATTTTGCATAAAATTTTGATTGAACTGAATATTTTAATAATGTTTTACAATAAATTGAGATTACTGCTACACAATATTAATATTATACTTTGATGTTAAGCAGCTGATTGAAATATATTTCATAAAGATCTGAATTAGTCTGATATCATTTTTTTGTCATGTAGTATCATCATATTTAATCCGATCGACTATCTTTTTTCTATCTTCGAATAACAATTAAATTAGACTTTTTCTTTTTAATCGAATGATTCTAGTATTTACATAATTAATAACAGTTATTAAGCTCTTCTTCTAGTTTCTTGAATGTGTATTAACCATCGCAAATATTTTCCTATTATATAAAATGCAATTATCGGGGATCGGATTTGCATGTAGAGATAAACATTAAAAGTTTTTCATTATTATTGCTGTTACTTAGATTCTGTTAATTTTCTGTAACTATTTCAATTGCGACAGTGAAAGATGATGAAGAATTCCACGAAACAAAGTACATTTCTAAATTGGAAGCCGAATTAATTTATATGAGAAGGAGAGAAAATGAAAAAGGATAAGAAATATTCCAGTTTTTTTTTCTTTCAACAAAGGAACAATATTTGATTCTCATTAGCTTGACAGCCTTCTAGTAGAGATCATGATAGAGGCAAATTCCAAAGTCTAATTAATGCCAAACGTGTAAAGTCATTCTTTTATATTGTCTAAAAAAGCTGTAGGGATCAATACGGAGAATGTTGTGTGTTTACTTTTCACTGTATAAAATTAGCAGCATTGAGAGTTCTGAAAATTTGATGCATGATTTATATTTTTTTGTGTGGAAACATTTTTTTTACGATCTCTATTTAAAGAAGAATTCTTGAAAGTCTTAATATATATATATATATATAAATGGATGTTCGTATATATGAATTCGCTTCACTTCGACAACGTTCAACCGATCACTATGAAAAATGGCATGCATATTTACTTTTTGTGGAGAATGTTTTTGTGCTATGCTCTTTTTTGCAGCTCCCCATCAGGTGGCGCTACAGCATATCAACTTCTGCACCATTCAATCAATCGCCAAGTAGCCAACGTGGTCACCAAAAATGATGCAAACTTGGCTCTAACACCAACATTTCGATATTCCCCATTGAATCGCCATTATAATATAAGGAACGGTGTTGTTTGAATATTATAATTTTAACATGAAATAAATGCACCAGAAAGTAATATTAACGTATTACACATCCAGATATAAATTATTTGCACTATTTTAAACTTCCATGTCACAAAATTGTAACAATGTGTTACTTTTGATGAGAAGAGATTAGTTTAGGAAGGTGTTTTCATAAATCGACCCACAAGAGAGTTACGGGGCGTTATAAATAAAAAAAAATCCTTTTTATCAGCTATAGACCTTCAGACATAAAATTTAACAAAAATCGTTTTTTTTTGTTTAATTTACAATTCACATAAAATTAACTTATTAAAAACTTCTTTATCTTTCAATCTGTGTTGTTTAGTTTTTCAATTCACCCATGCGAAGAGCGGGTGCACCAGCTAGTCTATTATATTTTAGCTTGAGTTTTAAGTAACTTCCGTTTCGTTTATCAGACATTTATGTTGTTTTCATTAAATAACAAAATTATATCAATTTAGCCATTATGTATGACCTCCTTCTCTACTTGGCAACTTATTAATTTCTCCGGACATGTTCTTCAGAACTGAAGGTTTTTTCATTCAAAGTTTTCAAAGGAGCACAAAAGGTGAGTTTATCGGAGAAAGGTCCGGGGAGTAAGGTGAGTGAGATAAAATAGACCATATCCATATTCAAGAACTTTTTTCTACATGCGAGCTTCTTTATTTTATTCATTGAGTTTGTGAGATTACCCATTCTCCTAACTTGCTGACATTCTCTGATTTTTCTAGGCAGTTGTAATTAGTTAAATGTTTTTACAATCTTTCTGCTTTCTTATATGCTTATTGACCTGGAATTTGCCTTTAAAAGGGAGTTGTCATAAGGTCGAAAAGACGTCACTGTCTCAATTCGTCCTTTTTTGCCTAAGTTGTATCTTTGGAACGGAACTTTGAAAGCCTATTTTTAACTGCTCGATTGGTAATTAGTCTTTCACCGTATTCAATGCAGATGTCGTCTAAGTGCTATTTCCTCATTTAAATTCACAAAACAGCATATGAAGAATATTCACTTTTTCACTCTCAATTCTAAGGATTATGAGCAATAGTCTAATGTGAAGCTTGTACCACACCAAACAGTTTATTAGAACTCATATATATTTAGTGAAAGCAAAAAAAAATCGTTTGTCCCGGTGACTCATATTGAATAGATACGTATAATAGATTCATCCTAACTGCATTGGAAGTTGTTTGTGACTCAACCTAATATATGGAAAATTTTAAAGTGCGATTTAATTGGCTTGCAGATCGTATTACAAATAGAAATGTAAAATATATTTTAATTATACGATATTGCAATGCACATTTAAAACACAGAAGACGATTCAATGGAGCACATCTCGTAAGATTCAATTTATTTTGTATAAGAAAATTTATTTTGTAAAGAAGAATAGCATGTATAAGAAAATCATAATAATAAAACTATAAATTAAAATTAAGTGAAATTAAAAAAAAATGTATAATTTAGAATTTATTAAGGTATACTTCTTACAAAAATATCTTGTATTTCATTTTAGCTAAATCAAAATCATAAATAAAGAAATAATTATTGTTCTTAAAAACATTATTTTTATTATTTTCTATTTTACTTTTTATGTAGCTTTTGAAACATTGTATTCGTTTTTACACAGTTCAATGGAAGTAGTGTGTTATTCATTGGTTCTCGAAGATTAACCACTAAATAATAACAGTAAAATCTGTAGGGAAAATAAAAGATATTCAACACACAAAGAATAAAAATCAAGATTAGATTTTACAGAAAGAATTACAAACATATATATAAAATTTAATACACAGTTCTAGCGTATTACCGTCGAGAGAGAGGTATATCGAGAAATTATTTAATTAGAAACTCCGAGTTCAATATATTGTCATACCAGATTTTCATTTATTTGTAAGATTCCAGAATTAAGATAAACTTTTGTGTAATGTATTGTCTCTTGGGACTCACTTCGTAAAGAAATCAAAATTCGATAGATATATAAAATTTTATTTATAGCATTGTTTCTCAAGTAACTCATATGTTCTCTCGGATTTTATTAATTAAATATTATGAATTACTTAGAGAATCGAACTTTTTACATCTTTCTTAAATAATATTATATAAGCTGGTTTGATTTATTTTTAGAGCTTTGTTGTGTATCCCAATTATATTTTAATCGAATTTATATTTAATATAATCATCGAAGAATATCTTAGTATAGTCTCTTCTGATTAAGAGTTTTCTTAAGCTCAGTTTTGTTTATATTTTAATTAAGAAATAATATATTCAAAGACATTCACTTGAAGATTCTATTTAATGAATATCTTTGAGATTTTCATATGCACGCGAGGCACATACCAAACAGCGTAAAATTATTATTTAGATAATATGATTAATTGTAGGCTCACACTCTCTCTTTGTATATGAGTGTAATATATACAGGAGGATTATAATTAAAGTTCCATTTTCAAAATGCTGTAAAAAAAAAGAACTGTTGCTTAGAATGATTTCAAACTCGAAAAAAGAAAAAAGAAACGTATGAAATACGAAAAAATCATTGTTTTTCTCGATGTTGCTATTTATGCAGTCTTAGGCCCAAGAACAATTAAAAATCGAAATTTCCATCTAACATGGTACAATCTTGCTATGATGGATAGACTTTTCACTAAACGTGCAACAATTGTTAAATGACTGTATTCTTTAAAAAATGATACCACACTGTCCACGAGACAGTAAAGTTGGTATAATGTACAACTCATGCCAAATTCGCTTCAAAATACCACTTGCAACCTCATCCGTTTTCGTTATGCCGCTCATAGGGCTATCTGTTGATACACCTTGGAACTTTTTATGTTTTATGCCGTACCGTTTACGTTCTTTTAAGAATATTCAGTTCACATTTGAAGTAATTATGACCAGTGGCCTTTTTACAGTATTTTGAAAGTGAAACTATAATTATAATCATCTTGTATATATATATTATAATTAAATAAAATATAATAAGTATAGACAAATTGTAAAACTTACAAAGCACAGAATGGAAGAAAATGGGGTTGAAAACCTATAAAAACATGCCAAAATATAAGTAGACACATAAAACGTCAATTGACCAAAATGGAAAACTGTTATGTTTTCTGGAGCTGTCACTGATTCAGGACAGTGGAATAGGGTTAAGCTTTCTTTACAGGATCCTAACTTTCCCCCTCAGCAGAAAATTTCGACATAATAGTGCAATAAAAAGTGAAGAAAAAAATGAAGTTAAGCCTACTAATACCATGTGTAGACTTACAGTACTATTTCAAACAAACAAACTTAAAAGAATGACTATTGAAAATTTTGTACAATGTTACATTTTAGAACAAACATTAATCCAACATTAAAATAATATCAATCTAAAATTATTTGTAATCTCTAATAGAAAAATTATAAATAATGCGTGTCTACTTCATGAACACTAATCTACAGAGTGGAATTACTATTTTTTAAGAGAGAGTGACTGTATAACTCTCAATTTAACAAATGTGTATATGATGATAGCTTGTCAGTATTTAAAGTTTTAAATTTAAATTTCCTTCTTTTGTAAAAGATGTATTCCATGTACTTATATTTAAGCAATGAATATTAAGAGCTCTGAGTTGCCTTTGATAGAAAAGAAATTGGTACCTAATAAGAAAGTACAATCTTTAAATTTTCTCAAAAATTTTACATCACATTTTATATAGAACTTTTCAAGTATGATATATAATCATGTAATTAATATTATACGACTTCAATGACTTTTTTAGACGAATCAAACCGTAAATTGTTTTTAATGGGAATAACCGTAATGTTTAAAAATATATTAATTTTATATTTTATCAATATTCTGTGTGTGAGATAAAGCAAAACCAGTTTAATTCATATGAGTTGTTATCATTTAGTGAGTAGAAAAGAAAATTTAAAGTCAAAATAAAACAAAGGAAAACTGTTGAATTGACTGATAAATAGTATGGCAACTATCAAATATTAATCGAGGCGCTTGAGAAAAAATATCAGAATGAAGTGTAAAATGAGACAGAGGAATCCGATAATAATTTTATCATAGAACATTGTGGAAATATTGCAACTAGTTTCAGTAACTTTTGGCAAAAATTGCGAAGACAAATATAATTTAAAATATTTTTATATACCTGTATATTATTTGAAATTATTCTAAGCAAATTGTAACTCAAATGTAGTAGAATATATATGATCAAGAAGTATTTATAGTTTTCACATCATTTGAGTTTCTTCCAGAACATTAAAGATGTATATCAATTTATACTAATGTAGTTCTAAAGGTGTTTGACTGCTGCCTGAAAAGGTAAGCTATCATCCTTGCACTTAATTTTGTGAGTGAGGAGAAAAGCAGCTGGTGTAAGCAAATTTGAGAGAAAGGTAGATTGTAATGACCCGAAAACTCGAAATAAGTATCTCCAAAACAGCCTGACTGGTAGGTTGTTTGTATTCTGCTGTTTTTAGTGTTTGTGCAAAGTGGATGAATAACAGTAAAACCAGAAGTAGACAAATAGCTGTTCGACGTCTACGCATCATCATAAAAAAGGACATTGGAAATTGTTTCGTTTAATCTATTGCTTAGTAATTGTATACGAAAGACAATTCGTCAGCCCATTACAATGCAGGTCCATGAACAAATGTTTCGGAGCACACAGCTCAGTGGACACTATTGAATATGTGACTGCAGCAAACGTCCCACTCGTTGATCTATGTTGACAAAGCGTCATTGTCAACTACGCCTTATGGGCTCAGAAATATTGAGACTTGACCATAAATAAATCGAAGAGAGTCTCCTGGTTGGACGAATCACAATTTCTCATTCATCACATCGATGGTTGTGTCAGGGAGAATTGTCTTCCATATACGAACAGTTGCTCTCCCCATGTACAAAGACTGGTGATGGGGCTATTATGATTTGGAGAACGTTCTCATGGGTGACTCTGGAAGCTTAGTTATAGTAGAAGGGTCTATGAAAGTAATAGACTATCTGAGCATAATTGTGGGCCAGTTTCACCTTTATATGGCATCTGTTTTCCAACTGGAGATGGGATCTTCCAGAAAGGCAGTGTCCCATGTCAAAAGGATAGAATTGTGTACACTATCTGGCCAAAAGTATCCGGACACTCCTTAAAAAAGTGGTTCTGGCGAGTGATGCAATTTGATACGTAATTAAAAGTTATAAAAGTGTTGGTAGGAGTTTGTCAGATTGTATTTATGCGTTTGTGAGGCAATTAATAAGTCAAAGGAGCTTAGTGAGTTTGATCGTGGCAGTATAGTGAGATGCCACCTTTGTGGGAAATCAGTTTGTGAGATTGCAGACATTCTACAGAAGCCTAAATCCCCTGTGAGTGATGTAATTGTGAAGCGGAAACGGCAGAAAAACGAACCGGTATGCCAAAAATACTTGGTGAACACAGCCGTAGAACTCTGAAAATGGTAGTGAAACAAAATCGCAAGTCCTCATTGGTGGAAATTTCTCAGAAGTTCCAAAGTTCATCAGGAATTAGTGTTAGTAGCAGAACTGTCCGTCGAGAGTTAAAAAACTTGGAATTCCATGGTCGTGCAACCGCTCACATGCCAAACATCACTCCACAGAATGCGAAGCATCGATTGCAATTGTGTAGAGCTCGCTGTCAATGAACTGTGGACATGTGGAAAACTGTTCTTTGGAGTGATGAATCTCACTTTACAGTCTGGCAGTCGGATGGACGCGTATGGATTTGGCGGATGCCCGGCGAACGTTTCTTTAGGGACTACATTGTGCCGACTGTTAAGTTTGGTGGTGGAAGCATATTAGTGTGGGGCTGTTTCTCGTGGTTTGGACTAGGTACATTAGTTCCTGTGATTGGAAACATGAACTCTGAGATGTTTGTGGACATTCTGGACAATGCTGCACTCCCAACTCTATGGCAATATTTCGGGGAAGGCCCATTTATATCTTCCAGCAGGATAACTGCTCCATTCACACGTCGAGGCTTGCACAGACGTGGTTTGACGAAATGGGTGTTCAAAAACTGGACTGGCCTTCTCAGAGCCCCGATCTAAATTTTATAGAACACCTTTGGGACGAATTAGAGCGCAGATTACGTAGCCAGCCAAATCGATCATCCTCACTGCAAGCACTGAATTCAGCTGTGATGGACGCCTGGAAGGCAATTACTATGGTCACCTATCAAAAATTGGTGGAAAGTCTTCCCAAACGTGTGCAGACTGTCATCCATGCAAAAGGGGGACCAACATCATATTAATATGTGCCTTAGCAAGCTCCAAGTCCATACCACTGGGTGTCCGGATACTTTTGGCCAGATAGTGTAGAAGGGCTTAGAGAGCATAAAAAGGAATTCTAATTAATACTCTGGCCCCCTAACTGGGAGGATCTGAATCTGATAGGGTACATTTAAGTTTTCATAGAAAGGTAGCTCAGAGATCAAATATCTTCATGTTGGAATATCTCCACTTCCCGCATCCACTACTTAGACAATTGGTACAACTTGTCTCCAGTCAATTACGAAAAACCTATGGTATCATGCCAAGGCGAGTTGCAGCTGCTTTGCAGGAAAAAAGAGGTGCAACGTGTTATTCATTAAGTGTTCATAACGTTTTGGCTTTTCGAGGTATACTATAAATGATTGTAAGGAATTATCACTTGTCAAAAATATTTATTTTCTTGTTATAAAAATTTATTTTAATGATAAATGGAGGGTATTATAGAATAGGTGGTTTAAACCATTGAAAAAATAATTAAGATTTCATAACACACGCTATTTTTTATAACTATAAAAGCCATATTTTTAAGAATATATGAAAGTCATTTCTGTGTTTCGAGTTTATTTATATAAATCATAAATACTATCTTTCTCTGCTCCAGTACAATCAAAATAAGCCCACAAAAAACAGCTGAAGAAATGAATTCAAATATCCTCTCGTTGATCTTCCGAGAAGATACATTCAGTGTCTTTGTTTTCCGGTTTTTTAGTTGATGGCATGAAGTCTATTTTGAATGATATATTAGAATGGTACGATCCATTGCTGCTAACACTGGAGGAATCTCTAACAGGTTTAGGTCTAGCAAAGGGGTCGGCAATTTTTGGCACGCGTGTGATATGTGGCATGTTGTACAATTCTCAGTGGCACTTGGTACTACTTTATAAATTTGTCAATTTTAATTTAAAACTTTAATTTTTTTATTTTTGTTCAAGAAATATTTTTATTTTATGCTGTTTATTTTTACATTATATCTCATCCCTCAACTATGGATTACTTTTTCGATCTTCTCAATTGGCTCACCAATAACGGCAAAGAGAGGTTGTACTTTAATCAATTAATACCTATTGTGGATTTCAGGATAATGAGACCGCTGATTATTTGCCTAAAAAGGACCTCCAGTCCTCCAAATATCATATTCTGATTTTCCTTATGACTCCATCAGATAAATTGTTAGGAAGGTATTCAGATCCTACTTTCCGCAGGAACTCACTTTCAGAAACAAGAGTATATATATATATATATAAATCATGGCTTCCACAAATTTGCGAAGTACCCGAATGGTCAAGAAAGAAATCTTTTGCGATATTCTTTCTCATTTCTGGTCATGACTGTCTCCACAAGCACCTCCATCGCATCAATGTCGTATCAGACTCTCTCTGCTCTCTATGCAATCTAAGAGAGAATATGGACCTCGTACACATCAGAAAGTGCTCTGCTCTTGCTCTCATTTCTATTTGGGAGCAATATTGAGTGGCGAGGACTGCACTGAGTTTATAGATTTACTGGAGTTATTTTTCCCCTTGTGTCAAGTTTTTTATGATGCTCAGTTGTCTTGTAACTTGTCATTTGAAATAAAAAAAAATTTGTTGAAAAAAAGTGTTATATTTTTTACTGTTTATTTTTATAATAAAAAAATAGCTTTAAATGATGTAATATTGATGTATAATAAAAAAGTAAATATTTTCTGTATTATTGACTTCTATTCCTTAACTTTGCATGCAATATCGCGGGAATTCAATGGTTTCAAAAATGCCATACTGTGGTACGCTGAATCATATTGATAGATTGATTTGGCACTTCACAGCTAAAAGGTTCCCAATCCCTGGTCTAGAAGGTTCTGTTTAAATTTGAATTTTTTGTAAAGGGCCTTTGAATATTTTTTTGGAGCCTTTGGTTCTTTCTTTTTGTCCTTTTCGCTTAGATTTTCCTCAAACACTTTTTATGTGGAGAATACGTTGTTATAGAAGAACAGATTTCCCTCTTCTATATTTGACCTGCTGTTTTTGGAAGTGGTGGTAATATCTTTACGGGAAGAGAAATTTTTTTGACTTTATCAGGAATTAGGGCTTTTGGAAGAACATATCTGAGGTAACTCAGAGCTTGTAGACGAATATGGAGCAGGCCATTTCGTAATCTCATGGCCTAAGATTTAGATGCAGTGAGTGTAGATGCAATGAAATCTTCAGCGCTAAAGGCATTTCTTTTGACAAACTAAAACCCAGTCATTTTGAAGGCGTTTTTCTGCTATATCCTGGTATAGAATAAATAATAATTTTTAAATAACAGAAAAATTATGTTTTGTTTCTATTCCAATTCATTCGATATTTAAAAAAATGTACTTTAATTTTCAATGTGGCTGTATTACTATTTACTTGCATATGAGTAATAGCTATTGTTTAACCATCAATAATATTATACTCAAAAGTCATTTTTAACTTTGCTTTTATTCAGTATATTTTGTTAGAAACAGAGCACAAAACTTTACTAGATTAGTTAAAATTAACGTAATTTGCGAAAAAGAAGTCACCTAACTTAGATTCTCCATGAAAAAAAAATAATATAGCCTTAAGAACCTACTTTAGGCAATTTATTTCAAAGGATGACCCATTTAGTTAAGATTCCAAAATGGTATAGTTTTGTTAATTTTCCATTCATAACAATTATTGCTAATTTTTTAATTCATTAATAACTGGCTGTTGAATTCTTCAATGATCCATTTTTTGGGCAGCAGTGCATGCATGGACGTACATACACCACTTTACACTAATGTCGGTAATTTTACTCTTGTATATGTAAGTTTCTGAGTAATAGCACCAGATACATCTTCACATTACACATTTGCATTAAACATTAAGCGTTAAAGCATTTGTATTTAAATATTAAATATATTAATAAAATGTCATTATTTCATAATAGTTTGGATGAAATAAATCATCAAAAACTTACTTACATATGAAGGTCCAGGCCAAGTTTGATAAAAAAGAAATAATATAAATATATTATACACAAAAACAAGCTGAAAAAGTAATATGAAACTTCGAAACCGTCCGTGTTCTACGAAATAGTTTCCGTTGTTAAGATGGCGTTTATTCTATTAAATATACGCATAAAAATCAATTTGCTAGAGTTTAAAAAGATATATATATATATATATAAATTTATTAGTAGATATTTGAATAAAGAAATTCTAAATAGTAAGGATTAAATTTCCATAGTTTTAACAGGTTAATATTATAGATTTATTATTCTTCCTAGATAGTTTTAAATAAGTCTCTAGTTTTAAGATTTCTAGTTTTAGATAAAATTACTTTTTTAAAATTTATTATAACTTTTAAATCATATTATATTAAAGTCTCTAAGATAATGGTAGTATGTTTACAATTCTTATTTTATTATTTCTATTCTTTTCATACTTTTGCTAAGTGCTATTTTTCAGGCATTGCTTTGTTTTGAATTTGTATTTGGGGCCAGAATCTGGCAATAACTTGTTTATTGTACTCAGATTTAGCGCGGCTCTGCATTTCTGTATGCAATTTTTAGGTAAGTTACCTTTTTCTCATAATGGATTTAGATTTCCTATCCATTATTTCCAATAGGTTTTTGCTCAGTATTATTAACAGGAAGGGGAAAGGTTGGCTGGCCAAAAAACATGCTCAACTCCACTTTTATATGGAAAATATTTTTAAGAAGAATTTTTTTGTATACAAGCTGTCCTAAGTCAGCAATGTTGATAATACTGTAGCATCCATTCTTTTATATTTTTATATTTAACTCTGTTATTTCAATTTTTCATATCTCCTTTTAAATTCTGTTGTCTGGTTATCTTGCAATTGCAATTCTTTTAAGTATTAATGATGTTAATTCATCTCTCCTTGTAGATAAATTTTTATTATATATATATATATATACTTATGTATATAATAAGAAGGAAAGAAGAACATATCATCGAAGAAGTAAAGAACATATATTCACGAAGATAGTTCCTTTCTTTTCTGCCGCCATTTTATTATTTTTACGCTTGTTAATTCTAGGTAATTGCGATTTTTCCTAGAAGTCTGAAAACTTAAAAAAAACTTAAGTATGTCAACAACGTTATAGTATGCTATTTGGAGCTTATTTCTTCGTATAATTAAATTTAAACTGTAAAGCAAACTTTTGAAAATTTGTTGCATATTATCGAATATTTTATATTTGTAACATTTTCCTTTTCGCTTAAGTTGGAACAGCTTTAAATAAAAACCGCCAAATATTGGCATTCGAATTAAAAATCGAAAAGACTGCTACTGAAAACGTTATAAAACTGAAAAATTGATTACTGAAAAACTTATTAATAAGATGGCAAGTAACAACGCAGCTGGCGTGGTGGTCAGGTTCACGGACTCGTGCCCAGCATGTCATGATCTCTAGCCTAGTGCCACTCAAGACTAGGGTTTCTGATTTCCCGAGTTTTTCCATTCCCGGGAATGTAATCGTCGTTCCCGGAATTCCCGGGAATACATCAAAATTTAAAAAAAATAATTAAAAACAAGTTATTTTTAAATAAAATCAATAATCATTATATAAAATAAGGATGCATATAAATTACAAAATTCTTATTTATATAATGAGCTAAAAAGTACAAAAAATATATAATAAATTGATTATTCATTTTTGAAATAGGATTTTAGAAAGCATAAACAATTTATACCTTTATCACTCAGGCATGGAAAAAATGTTACAGTTAAAGATTTTGTAAATTAAAAATCTCGGGGAAAAATTCGCATTTGAAAAATAATTACTAAAATTAATGTTCCTTTACTGACTAACATGTGTTTGAAAATTAACCAGTCAAAGCTGAATCAATTATTTCTCTAATATTGCTACAAAGAGATAAATATTAATATATACTTGAAAATTCATTTACTGCTGAAGTGCCGATTTTGTACGTTAAAAATATTAATTATTGTATTTAAGATATTTTATTTATATAACCAATTTCTTGTATATGGAATTACTGTATTATTGTTACATTAATATAAATAAATATTAATATAAGAATCTCACACACGAAAGTTAAGTTTAGAAAAATAATAAATAAAAAAAATTGCGCAATTTCTTATAAAAAATATTCTTCCCTAAAAGTTTGTGGGTTCATTCCCTTCTTCAAATTGCTGATTCAATTAAATAGCTCATTCTCAAGACAAGTATCAGAAATTTAAAAAAAAACATTAAATAAATTATTGTTTTAAGTGTTAGTACTTACATTATCCACATAAATCTAGATCTTGGAACTTCGATCACACAGTGCTGATTGGCAACGAAATGCGATTGCTTTAAAAACCCAATATTTCTTGTTAACTAAGCTCGATACACCCACGGCTAGCTGTGGAAAAATTCTCCCCCCAAAGTTCTCATATTACACTCTTACCCCACAGTTGGGGTAACGAACATTCCTTCGTCCGGAAGTTCGGGGTGAACGATCGCAAATTGCCACAGTAGGTTCAGTTAACGATGTCCAAGATTGAAATGTAAGGTCCAGTCAAAAATGGCTACCTCATAGATAATTCAATCCCCGTGTGATTCCCGGGAAATCCCGGGAACGAAGTCTAATTCCCGGGAATAGAAAAAGTATAAAAATCTTATGATTTCCAGAGAACCCGGGATCCCGGAAAGAAACCCTACTCAAGACTCATTGTGTAGATAGGTTGATGCACTTTAAATCTATCGAGGCTCAAAGCCTTTCCATGTGGGTGACGTGGAAGCTCGGGTAAGTGAATGAGTGAATATTAACGTCCCACTGTTCAGCTGCACGAGGGCTTTTGGGGACGGTCCGCGTAATTTTGAACCATGGTCAAGTGACATGGACGACACCTGAGCTGGCACCCCCTCTCCTAACTACCACACCAACGGGAGGACGTTTGACCTCTCGACAGATTTTACGTGCATCGCTCCCCTACACGTTACTGGGATCGAACTCATGACATGCTAGCCCCGATCCGATGCCTAGACCACTTGGCTACCGCGGCCCGTGGAAGCTCGGAAAGGGGGTGCCAGCTCAGGTGTCGTTCTGGTCATTTGATCAGGGCTCACAATTACGAGGTCCGTTGCCAAAACCCGTCAAGTATCTGAATAGTGTGACAATATTCACTCACTATTTTTCTATATAATTGGTTTGTCTTTCGTCAAAAATTGAAATATCCTAACATTTGTCATTTATGAAATTTATTTTAACTGTTTTATAAATGAAATACAATATATTTTGCAATATGGTGTATATAGTAGTACGATAAATAAAATAATGTATATTTTTCAAAATCAATCACTTTTTTCAAAGTGTTTTAAAAATTCTTGTAATTCAATTAAACTAAATGAAATTTCATTCTTTCACCTTCCTCCTCTCCCAATGACATATTTTGATGGAAGGGAACAACCCCCTTTGCTATCGTAATCAATCTAGACGTTTAGCAACAATGTGTTATGCACAGGTCGGAATACCAACTTTGTTGACAGGGAAGACTGTAAGTCCATTTCGATAGGCTTTGAATTTCGCCGAGAAGCAGATCAATCAAAAGAGGCCTCCCCCCAGCTCATTGGTTGTACCCTTTGCATGGCTTGGGGCGCTTCCATATCGCCCTGCCAGTCAGACGGAATTGGAATGCTGATTAGCTTTCCCCATTTTCCCGAAGTTAGTGTACGTAACACATTAGAGAGGGACATCTAGGAAATGTTGATTCTAAATAGGGATTTCAATTCCGCCATGTGAAAATTTGGAGTCGTATCTTTAATAGGGGAGGTTTTAGTTCTAAAAATGAGCGGATTATCATTGTGTGATATTCTGTTTCACTTTGTAAGATGTATTGCATAACTTATTCTTCTTAAAAATAGTTTGAATTGAATAAATGGTTTCTTTAAAGTAGTATCAACATCCATGACGATTTTGTTCCATGAGCGAAGTGAACAGTTACAGCAACTTAAAATTTATAAGATTATATAACTTTATATTTCTTCATAATTAATGTATTTTTAAAAATTGGCATTGTGCTTGCTTTATCTTTATTGGAAACATATAACTCTATTTAAAAATATTTTTCGATTAAATTAGCAACCTTAAAGAAGTCTTGAAGTTTGCTATTTTCTTACGAATTGTACATCCTATTATTCATATACCCTTGGTATCTGCTTATTTATTCTTTCTTATGTTCATATATAATTTGATTATTATCTATCCTCAATGTAAATCCTAAGTATTAGTTGAAAATATTTAATTTTTGTGATTTTTTTTGTATGAGTTTGTTTTGAAAAATTCAATTCATTCTATATTGCTTTGGAAAATGCATGGTTAAGTGAATGAGGGAAAATTATGTTATTATTTTTCACACTTTAGTAATATTATGTGCTTTGATAAATTTCATCTCTATGTTAATTTAAAAAGTTTTGAGCAAGATTGGTACATCATTAGGGAAATTTTTTTTTAACTAATCTTTTGAATTAAAGAACTTTAAAGAGCCCAGTGGTCGAGTGGTAGTACATCGCGCTTTCACGCCGCTGTTCCAGGGTTCAAATCCCGGGACGGTAAAGGCCTGCTCTGTGCTTTCATCCCTTCAGTGTCTCGATAAAAGGAGTACCAAGCTTTTGCGTGTGCTTGGTAACTAACAATGGAGGTTTCGTGTCAGACAAACCACCTGACCGAAACATCTGCTCATGCACCTTAGTGCTCAAAGTCACGTAAACTAAGATGGGAACAGTAGACATTGGCCCTCATGGGCTATTGTGCCACTGAGTTTAGTTCAGTCAAAGAGCTTTATCTGCACAAATATTTAGTAATGGTTAATAGCTCTGTGGGGGTGTTGGTCTAATCGGCACCCCTCTCTCTCCATCATGCGCGTCTCTAGGTGTGGGGGGAAGCAAAGCATCACCAACAACTTCCATATTAACAATTAGTTTTATTTATCCTTTAAACACACACTTAAACAATCACAAGTGAACTACAAAAGGAAACCTAGGAGTGATATATAAAGCGTTATCTAATCTTAATACCCAACTCTAAGTAAACCCGACTACGTGAACTAGATAAGGAGAACAAGCGCTAATGAACCGATAACTAATTCTAATATCATAAATCTTAAATCTTCAATCTAATAATTTAATCCAAGCAACTACTTCCTTAACTCGCGCTAGGTTTATGAATGAAATATTCGAATGTTCACACATAACAGCTTCCCGGCTCCTTCTATCTTACATCTGCAAAACCTAGACTTTATATAGTCAAACTAATTTAAATATCATGAGTTCTTCTTGAAAGGCTGTGAATTAATGTGAATGCTAGCCCCAAAGATTCCCCCTAAGAGGATTAGTAGGAAAAGTGTCGCGAATAGACCCGTCACAGCTCAAGAAAACTTGATATAATATTCACGAATTGGTTAAGAAATTTAATTGATATTTTAGATAAATAAGGAGATACAAAAGTCTTTTTTAAGCATTTTGATTCTTATTTTAATCAATAAAGTTTTTAGAATGCAATAATGTTAAAATTTTTTCTAGTACCATGTACGCAATAAAAATAATTAATTAATTATATTGCTGTAGTGATCACTAGAAGGACACAATATGACACTTAATTTTATGAACTTTTCGGAAAATATATAAATTAGTATAAAATATGCTAGCAAAGTTTAAAAAATTTGATTTTATTTTCATAAATATTCAAATTTTAAATTTTATTATTAAATTTCTAATTGGTTTCTAAGACTTCCTTTATGAGACCTATCGGTTTTGCAAAACTTTTCCTATTTTAAAGCCAGTCACGCACAATTGGTTATATAAAAATTAATTGAAGCCGTTTTAACTAGAACTCAGAAAGATTAAAATATTCACAGCATTTAATAAAAATCTTGAATGTAACTTTTTCTTCATTCATTTTTTTTTTGAATTTGCGATAAAAAGAACTATTTTCAAATTAGGGAGAAATAATTTGATGTAAAACTTAAAATCTTTCAGATGGAAGACATACCTTATATTTAATTTTATCCTAGAAATTAAATAAATTTTATTAGTGTTCTTTTAAAATGTTATATATGAATCAATTTCTGTTCTATTATTTCATTGTATTTTTATTTCTGCTATTTTGTGATATCTGATTCAATGTAATTGAATTCAATATAATTGTTTTAAGTATCAACTCAAATGTTAAATCAAGGTCAAACAATCATGAAAATTAAATTAAAAATTAAACAGTCATTTCTTCAAACTAACTCGTTTAGAAAACTCTCAGCGTGAAAAGTCTAACGAAAAGTAAGCCATTACTTGAGATAAAAAAATAATTAACAGTAGTTGGAAGTATTTTTTAATTACTTCTTTCATGGTAAGCAAATTAATTCTAAATAAAAATTCTACAAAACTTAAGCTGAATTATCGTAGATTTAACAACACAAGAGAAATTAGTACGGCATAAATTTCAACCTTAATGGCGAGCTTATCTCTTCTATTTCTTTTTTTCTCTCTTGATTGCATTTATGAACAGCATTACACATAAAACTGAGAGATAAAGTTTAGTTCTCTGATAATTTAATAGCAATTTTTGCAAAACCGAGTATGGAAATCCTTGCAGAATAACCAACCTATTGCGATGTGTACCTAGTTAAACTATGGTAATTTCAAGTAGAGATTATTTATTAACATCTGTTGCTTTTTTTGCATATTTCAACTGAGTGGAAAATTTTATTTCTCTTTTGAAATAGGTATTTTCAGTGCAGTTAGTAGCCATCGCTATGCCCCTGTTGTTTTGGAGCCTGTGCCGACTTTTACCTTCAGGATTTTTCCGCAATCAGAATTTAAACAAGACAATGCGAGATTGGATTGACCAGTATTGCTTAGCAACTCTTTCTTATTCGTCAGATATGAGTGCTATTCTGGTTTTTCCGTTTGTCTTTTCTGGCCATCGAATACACGTGGTCGAGGATTGGAAAGCGATCGTCCCAACATACACCACCCTCTACTGCGTCTAATGAAATTGGCGAAAGTGTGGAATCAACATTGTCACAAGAATCATCAAAAGTCTTCCGATCTCGAGAGGCTTACTGCAGCAATTATAAATTGTAGTGGCAGATATTTAAAATAATGACCTTCATTTTCATTAAATAGGCAAGTTTAATAATGTATGTATTTTATTCATTTCATTTTTGTATTTTACGTTGCTTTTTGAATAAATTCAGATTTTTTTTTAATCTTTTGTTAATCATATTGTATTTTAGATTACTAGCTGTATTACTCATACTAATTCACTTGTCGTACGAAGCCCTCTACCTAAACCTCTAACGCGCCCCTGGTTTACCTGCGCGACGGGCGATGCAGTATTAAAGCTTAAATTCGGATTTGGTTTCATAGTAATGGGAAACTAGCAGCTTCAATTGATCCAAGGACCTGGGGAACCAAAGAGAGAAGACTGACTTAGACCCTAGTGCCTGCTAACTTTAGCTAGACATAATGGAATGACCTTCACATCAAGGGTGACCCTACCAGGAGTATATACTCCCGATGTACATCTCCCATTCCGTCCAGGTAAACCCTCTCATCCTCAGGATTGAGACACCTGATAGTACATTTGACATCAAGATTAGGAATATTAACTACTGTTCTGTTTTTAGATCTAAACTTATTGCAATTTATAAAGGATTGCAATTTATTGACACTGCTTCTGACCTTGTCTTCAGGGACATTGGGATTTTAACATTTTGGATTTGGCCGTGCTTCTATACAGCACCTTTCTCGTTGGACAACTATTGGGGATATGACAAGCCTAAATATTCTGGATGCTGTGGTTCGACTTTCTTCTAGACACTGTATATACTTTCAATCGGTCCCCTCCCATATAGGATTGAATGGTAACGAGATAGCCGATAGTTTGGCCAAGTCTGCTACTGCTGACACTTTGCTGGGTGACACTTGTCTAACTTTTGCTGAACTCTCCTCTATTAAAAGACAGAATTGAATGCATTTTGGAGAATATCCCCTGCTCATCCTTGGTATTTTGGGGAAAACCCTCGTTGGTGTCACCAACTTAATATTCCTAGGTATCAGCAGACGGTTCTGTCGCGATTTTAGTGACACATCAAGTCTCTGATTTTTCAACAGGTTCAGAAAGTCTCCCCAGAATGTCACAGGTGCGAGGCTCATCAGCCTCTCCTAGTCATATTCTGAATTGTTTGAGTTTTTCATACGACGAGGTTTTAGGAAATCTATCATATTTCTGGATATTTTGGATATTTTTGGTTTTATGGAGATGGTGTAGCTGAGCTACACCTTCTGGGATAAGAACTAGTAACAACAACAACTCATAATAAAGTCCCACTAAAAAGGATTTTTAATGTCAAATAAGCACATTTTTAATTTTAATTATAAATATTTGAACATTTTATAGGGGTATTGAAACTTTGTTGAAATTTTATCTTCATTTATTGTGACTTTTTGTTTTAATGATGTTTTTGCAACCTCGTATCTCGCCTGCCATTTAATTCATTCCTATACATTAGGAATCAATGTGTTCTTTATTTTTTACTACTTTTATTTTTTATTTCTTGTATTCCAAACTTATTGATTCACAGAAAGAGAAATTTACAAATTTGGTTTGAATTTAATTTGCGTCGCCCTTTGAAGCAATATGAGGACTAATGGCGTCAGACCTCGTAACTTTGAACCAAACATGGTCAAGTGATACGGTACCCTAGCTCTTAACTACCTCACCACTCCAACCGGAGGACTATGAGCCTCGACAAGTTTAATATATATCAAGTCCTCTGCACGACGAGTCTTCTTTGGCACTAGGAGTTGAACCTGTATGACAATAACGTCGGACGCGAATGAGAAATTAAAAAATAAAATTTAAGTATTCCTTTTATATGAACAGAATAACATAAAATGAGCTTATTTATATTTTTGAAAAATATGCGTTGATCCTTTGGGGTGTTTCATAAATACTAAAAATAAAAGTAATTCCTTCTCACTCATACTGAAAAAAGCTCAATAGACTAAGTAAGGAATTAATATTGTTAAAAGCTTTTTTTAAAGAAAAGTATAATCTATTGATTGAAATACATTCTCATTATTAAAATACCTTCCATTAAAAAACTTCTTCTGGATAGTATTTAATAGATTTGGCTGATCAGATTCTAATCACAACATCCGGAGGACTTAAATCTCAATTATTTTTATCAATGTCAGTCATAGTCAAATTGATTGCTTAGCCTTAATCAAATTAAGTTGTTTGATCAGGTGACGAAGTGGGAAATCTGAGCAATAACCGTCAATTACGTTGATTTGAGAAAGCCAGAACAAATTAAATTAAATGTCTTAAAATCTTGCAGAAAGGATCAGAAAACAGAGACATTTTGACTGTATTTTTTGTTGTTTGTAATTATACAAAGTTTCTATTCAATTAACAAATACTTTTTGATGATTTAATACACTGTGATAACTTATTTCGTCAATCATTTAATGTAATTTAAAGAACTGAGTTGTATTGTTTTATTTAAAATATACCTGGAACTAATTAAAGAATTCTTTAGCATTAGAAATATATTCTTTCTGTTGGTTTAATTCTTTCTATTGGTATGCTTCCTAAAGGCTTTTAACTGGAAATTAAACAACTATATTCACTAATTAATTTGTTAATAAACTTGAATAAATTTATGTTTATTTTTGTGCTATTGATAATGAGTATATTACTTTGAATTGGGATGAAAACTGTGAAAATTATTAAAACGTATTTGTTTTTATTGAAAAGTGAAGAATTATCGAACATCAATATTATCTGATTCACATTAGTGAGAATATAAAAGGATTAGAAACTAATACACATAAATAATTATATTTAAATTAACTCTTTTAATATTTCGATACTTTTTTCAAGAAGAATACAATTTGGATTCTTATTTACCGTTTCTCTGGTAAATCGATAAATTTATTCTTAATGTCATGTTACAGTAATATGTAGAAATATAGGTGCTGGTTTATCAGATTTTTTTGCCTCATGGGAAATATAACTAGCTTGAAGAATAAGCTGATACTTCATTATTCTTATTTTAATACCATATCTAAATTAAAATTTCTTTTACAAGATGAATAGTGAGTGAAAACAATTCTTGAACGCTGACCAAACATGTAAGCTTGCAAATTACAACCAAACATTGCTCTGCAGCTACACTTATGCATTGACGTCATGATTTAGAATCAAGGTCACGTGATGAGGACGACACGAATATTTTTTTTATTCCTCTCGCAACATACATAAAAAAAAACCTTTGGACCTATGCTCGAATTAATTACATTATTCTTATTTTTCTTCTTTGCACGATTGTACATCCAATACTTTACTTATGTATAGAGAATGCAATACAGAGATACCGAATACTGGTATTTTGAGCCATTTATATAATTTTGTTATACTGGTATTATCAAGTTTAAAAACCGTTTTTTTTTCGGTATTTACTAGAAATTTTTTAAACGGTCTCTGAAATAGAAAATGTCTTACTCTATTTACATGATTATAATGATTTAAAAATAAAAATGAAAAATTATATCCAAAATTATCCGACGAGAAATCGATTTATTAGAAAAGATGAGGGATTTAGAGGTAAATACTTGAAAAAAAATTATATCGCGGATTGTTAACAGTACCACCAACTAGCGTAAATGCCGAAAGTGCGTTTCGAAAGTTGATAATTTTTGCAAAAAATTTCGTTCCAGTCTTAATGATAGTACAGTTGATGCATTATGTTTTTTAAGGTCACGTTTCAAAAATTTCTAATAGTTCACAGACTGAATACCGATATTTACACTTTTGGTCATATAAATAAATAACATGTTCCTTTACTTTTTTGTCTTTCTTTACATACTGTTATAATTTATAAGTTACAAATAATTTTTTGTGATATTTACACTCTTTATAAAACTGGAAAATAAAACAAAGAGACATCTGTGTTTTCTTTCTTTTTCTAAAAATTCCACTACTGGTATTAAAACCGATATCCCGGTATTAAGATCTAAAAAATACCGAATACCGGTATTGAACTTTTGCCAATAGATCTTTATTCCATCAACTGTCATCTTTGAATCATTTCAATTTACAAATATCGATTTTTTCTAATGTTTTGATGTTTGCCTAATGTGTTTTTTGACATAAGATCACTATTCTTTCAATACTGTCCATTCAGATTCCTCTCTATTAGCAAATATTATTTTTTACTAAAATTCCGACGTTTGCTTTTTACAATGAAGGCAAGGACTATTGAAGCCATCTGTTTTGAAGAAGTATGGGAAAAGTATTGTAATGTCAGGGACACGAATTGGTATACAAATGCATGTTAAATATGTTAAAATGTATATTTAATGCATGAGCAGTACTACAGTGTTAGAATATTCATATATATAAAATAAATATAAGCATTAATATATATATTAAGTGACCCCTTTTTCCTTTTAATTTGTGCTTGTTTATTGCCAATGTGTCTAGTAAAAATTCCTGTTTTATAAGAAGGAATTCTATTGTGAAATTAGAACAAAATTCTGTATTTAGGAAATTCGTATAGCTATAACTTTATTTTAAGACTAATACAGTATTTGTGCCTATTAAAACAATTGTGTGTATAGT
Organism: Trichonephila clavata; assembly: GCA_019973975.1. NCBI lineage: Eukaryota > Metazoa > Arthropoda > Arachnida > Araneae > Nephilidae > Trichonephila > Trichonephila clavata. The sequence goes on from BMAO01033963.1 coordinate 203,729, forward strand.
TTTGAGAGATTCACAATTATTTTCTTCATAGTTGAATATAATTTTGTTTCAATCTACTGTAATTCTGTTTCTTCCTGTTATACTACTTTCATTTCCCATCTAGTATCCCGTTTATCTAGTATCAAACCTTTTTCGGAAAGGGCAAAAGCTATTTTAAATGACGCCCACTTAAATAATATAAATATCCAGAAAAACAATATCTTTGCTTTCCCACCCTGGGATATTCCCATTTCCAATTATAGTAATCCCTTTTCAGGTTATGGCAAAGCAGACACTGCTGATATTATTTATCAGCATCTCATTTTTCTTTCCACCGCAGTAAGTCTTAAGTACATGCCAGTCTACACGGACGGATCAAAGACAGATGAACGTGTTGGGTGTGGTGTTTTTAACGATACCATCCTCAGTTTCACCCTACACAGTTCCATGTCTGTTTTTAGTGCTGAACTTACTGCCATTCTTGTGGCACTTCAGCACATTTTAGTCTCTGACCACCGTCATTTTTGTGTGTACACAGACAGCATGAGTGCTCTAGAATCTTTACACTCTTTAACAGAACGTAGACACCCCACTGTCATGGAAATACTTTTACTTCTGTGCAAATTAGAAAGAAAGGGTTTCGATATAATTTTTTGTTGGGTTCCTGGACATGTAGGTATACTTGGTAATGAACAGGCTGATAACGCTGCACGATCCCTGTCCGATCACATGCAGCAACCTGTCTGTTACCATGATTTAAAAGCATCTATACTACGCTATATCCACAGTGTATGGCAAGAGACTTGGGATCAGCAGGTCATCAACAAACGACATTACATTCATCCTTCCATTACTCATTAGACAGCGGTACCAATACGAAGACCTGATGTCTGCTTGACTCGACTTCGTATAGGACACACCCGTCTAACACATAGACATTTATTGCTAGGAGAGAGTCCCCCAGTTTGCGACTTTTGCCACTGTGACCTCTCCATTTTACACATTTTAATAGAATGTCCAAAGTATTCATCTAAAAAATCAAAACAAATCTCTTATCTCTGACTGATTTGGTTGGGGAAACTCCCCATCCAAATCTTTTTGCATTTTTACGTTCAATTGATATTTTACATCAAATATAACTATTTTAGAAATTTTTCTCAATCATCAGTTTTATATATTTATATAAGAGAATCGTGTAAAAATGTTAAATTGTTCATCTTTTTAAAATTTTTTACTCAATTTTATATTTTATTCTCAATCTGGTTTTTTAAAATACATTTTCATGTTTATGTATATATGTTTTTAAACTTTTAATATATATTAACAAATGTGTGGCGCAGTTTAGCCAAACTTGGCTCTTGTGCCATAAAATGTCCACACTCACTCATCCATACTTAGTTTATGCAAATAGATTGAAGAAAGAAGGCAACTGCATGTTTTAAATTTTATAACCAAAATTCCTCTCATTAGTTAAATTTATATCGTAATTAGAAGAAATTATTACGATTAAAGATTTTATTTATATTAACTGAAGTATTTTTAATTTTAAATAAGTCATTTAGGTGTAGTTTTATTTTGTATTTGTTTGGAGTGGACTAGCTTACATTTGTTTTCTTTTGCTTTGTTTGCTTTTTGTTTATCTCAAGTATAATACTTTCATATACCTATTAGTTGAAGTATGATAAAATAGTTTATTTAACCCCGGTAGTACATATGATGTACCGCATTTTTTTCGTATTTACTTCGACTGAGATATAACTGCAGAAACAAGCGATTCAGAGACCGTTTTCTTTTTTTTTGTGGTAACAGAGGGAGAACGAGATGTCTTCGAATTGCTTAGTTAGCAGTTGTACCGCAGCCCAATTAAATACAAAAAAAATTTGGGACAGCACTGTACCACTGAGTTTTAAAGGTTACAGAATTAGTTCTTATTTAGTGTTAAAATCTAATTTTTCGATCGTAGTGAACATGGAATTTAACTGGAAAACATGGTCACATTTTACGTATTACATTCCCTTTTAACCAACCAAATAATTGAGTAAAGAATAGAAACAAATATGTGTCCCGAAATGTTACTCTGGTTTTTCAATTTTTTTGTAACATGTATTCATCTTGATATATTTTGTTTTATTTAACCTTTTCAGGACTAAGGGAAACATTTTTTCCCGTTCTAAAATCGGTGATTGTCGTACTTAACAAAAACCGTATTTCCATTTTTCATACAGAATCTCAAAGCAGAACGTAAAATGAACGCAATTACGTAAATTGGGACATTTTGAAGAAAAAAAATGAACTCTCGAATCATTTGGCACCCATAATAAAAATTATGGGCTGTATTCTTATTCTTATTACTATTTTCAGTTAATTGTGTCGATTAATAGTATATTGCCGTGTTTTCTCACTTATTTTTTGCTATTAACTGAACTCAGTGGCGCAGCAGCCCATGAGGGCCAACGCCTGCTGTACCTATCTTAGCTTTCGTGACCTTAGGTGCTATCGTGCATGTGCAGATGTTTAGGCCAAGTGGTCAGTCAGACGCGAAAACCCCAATGTTCAGTTCCCAAGCAAGTTTGGTACTCATTTTATCGACCCACTGAAGGGATTAAAGGCTGTTTATGCTATTAAGTAAGTAACATTTTGAACAATAATAAAATATATTTGAACAAACAGAAGCAAATGACCGATAAAACTACACATTGATCCAAATAAACTACACATATTGTATGTATTGATTATGGTTTTTATTTACTTAACGTCTAAATAAGCAAAAAAGAAATTGCATAGAATTATTAACATTTAGAAACTTTATGGTGAGGTAGGGATTTATGTATTCGATTCATACAATGATTCTAATGTATGGATAATGTTACGGTGCCATGCGAATTTACATATATACAAGTAAGTAATTCGCATTGCTTATTTTTCAATAGTTGTAATTTAATGTTCAAAATCTTTGCATGACAAAAGGACTATAATTTTAATACTTGAGAGAAACTTAATTGAAATATTACTAAGGAAAGTTTGGACTTTGTTTCATCCTCTGCTGAAGAAGGATTGTACAGCTAGCTGGTTTGCAGGCAAGGAGATAATACAAGGGGTGATCAAATGAAAAGGTAGGAAACGACACGGTGGGTACAAATATAGACTTTATTCAAAATATACACCATAGGCCTGAGCACAACGATCCCACTGATGAACAAGCCGCTGGATTTCTTATTCCCAGAATTCCTGTGGCTGTGACGAGACCCAGTCCTTCACAGTGTCCTTGAGTACGTCGTCCGAGTTGAAGCGCTTTCCTTTCAGGTGTTTCTTCAGTGGACCAAACACATGGAAATCGCAGGCTGACATGTCCGGACTGTAGGACGGATGGTCCAACGTCTCCCATTGGAACTTGTCCAGTTCCATTTGTGTGACTCTGGAGACGTGTGGACGCGCGTTATCATGGAGCAGAACCACACCCTCCGTGAGCAGCCCCGGTCTTTTATTCTTGATGGACCTGCGTAGGCGTCGGAGTGTCTCACAGTACACATCGGAGTTAATGCTTTTTCTGTGCTCGAGTAATTCTGTGCTCGCATCATTTGGACTCCGCTTTTTATAAGAACCTTTGCTCTCTCCTGCGCATGCGGGCACCCGCGCATGATCCGATCCCAGTCAGAGTCTCCAATGGCATCCCGAGATGTCTCGCTACATTCTCCCTTGGCGGAATATGCAAATATTTAACTGTTTCATTTTTATGTCGTTTCGTACCTTTTCATTTGATCACCCTTTGTACTCTATTAATAAGGCTGAGTAGATAGTGGTGACTTTGAAGACAGACTTGGTGAAAAATTTATCAGTCAGATTAAGTAACAAAAAATAGATGACTCAATATATAAATCTAGAAGGGTATAGAGAAGTGGTAATCAACCTTTTACAGTTAATTAGTTTATTCACATGCGCATTCAGATACTCCATAAAACACAAAAAATGTACTAACAACTTTTTATGAATTTTTTGCACTGTAAAGGAAACAAGAATGTAAAAAAAACTATGCAAAAATAAAAAGCAAATAAAGATTGAAAAAGAACAACCAGATAACAAATACTACATCATATCACGCAGAATATAAATTGTAAATAATCAAACAAGTAAGCACCTGTTTGATATCCCATTGTATACATTTGATGTTCATGCCACAAACCAGAATTTAGCTGAGAACACTGATGTGTGGTAGATGGATTTAGCATACTTCAAAAAAAATAAGTAGACGCAAAGACCCAAAGCCACACACATTGGTCTAGCTTGATTATTTGATAAAATAGCTAGAATATTCTTCTTAGTCTATATAAAGACAGTGAAGTGTAAAAGCATTGGAGAGTCAGATTTAGCAACGACTGTTTATTTTATTTACCTTGAGGGATATTGCGATTAAGGATTTGAGAATTTTTGTGAACTATGAATTTGTGTTATTGTGAATTTATATCTGCGTATTTATGGTGTGTTTCTTTTTAGAGAAAATCTAGAGTATTTACTGAATATTTTCAGAATAAAAAAATTTGGTTTACTTGCTCTGAAAGGAGTTGCTTATTTTTCTGAACTTACATATTTTAAAGCCATTTAAGCACGTATCTTTATATATCTTTAAAATGCAAAATGTAATGTCTTTACTTGGAAATACTGCCATAGAGGTAACATGTCCATATCAGAGTTGGGTATTTGTTTTGGATCAAGCGCCACGTTTAGGAAGCGGTGGATACCAGAAACGCACTTTTTAAATATAATTGCATTCAATAGTTAATATTAGATTGCATCTCAGGAAAAGTATAAATTGTACCATACATTTAAAAATCAATAAATATAAGTTATATAAAATCGTTATCGATAAATGCTAATTTTATAGCCTCTATAGCTGCAAGCCTATTTTATTTTAGAATCAGTTTATTAAGGCAAATGTCTACATCACACCTTTCTACAATTGTTTTGAAATAAGAAATGAGATTGCTTGTTGAAATTCTCATCGTAATCTGCCAGTTAATATGAACCAGTTTGCATCTATATTTACTCTTGTTGACCTTCATGCAAGAAAACTTTACTAAAAAAATGCATGTTGACCCAATTATAGAGAAAATTTTCTGTCTATTTGGTTTTCTAACCGTCTTGGAGGCCCCTGCATACCCTTGGTCTATATTATTGTTTTGTCTGTTTTAGTTTATTATCTCATGGTGTCATGGATCTATTCGGATCCTTCTTACTAACAGTCCTCTTGGGGAAAAATGGGTCTTGAAAACTTAATCTACTGAAAGTCTTCCACCGAAGAAGAAGATGTGAGTATGAAAATTAAGACTTGCAAATATAAAGTAAATTTTCAAGTTAGAAAGAGAGAGAGGTTAGACTGCTACGGCTAGGAGTGATTGATTAAACGGGAAGTGAAGCGTGGATACTTCGTAGCTGATTATTGTAATATTAAAGTTGACGATTTGTCAATTAGGAATCAAATTAAATTAAGTCAGTAAGAATTAGAAGATATTGCATAGACGTAAGTGATCTGAACATTTAAAGTCTTCGCGTATCTCGTCTACCTCACTATTGCTTTCCATATTTTGTAGTTGGGTGCATCTCTTGACTTTGGTTAATAGAGTTTTTGTTGCTGTTCATAACAGAGAATAAAATCAAGTTATATTGAATGTGGCTAATCTTCCTTCTGACCCTCTCATTCTAAGGGATGGCATAGTTTATCCCTTATAATGGTATGATTCCGATTAATTGTAATTCAATTCAGTTGGTCATTTTATTATCCAATGAAAAGACTGATCCCTTGTCGACTAGTTGAGATGAAACCAGAGTATCAGATGTATATTACACTTTTTAGAGGTAAAATGAAAGAACGGTACTTACATACTATCATGATAATGCTGAAGTGTTCAAGATAATTCACCAAGTTGGCAATCCCGATTTCGTATGCGTCGCACGCTCTGAATTGACAACCATCTTCTTCGTTTCATATAATATCACCAATACGGTTGCAACAATAAGTTAAGTACAGAAAGAACTTCAAAAAAAAATAAGGCAGTTAATAGTTATGCATATTAATAGATGTTAGAAGATAAAACTATATATTAAATTTAAATGACATGAAAATGCTACAAGTTTTATTTTTCAATTCCTGCTACTAGCTCACTTTATCCCTATATATATATCTTGTTCAAAATTTCAATCGTTAATAAAATACTTTCTATTCATCCATTCAAGTTCAATTACATTTTTTTAAAACATGTTGTGGATGACACTTGATGTTAATATCATTTTTCACATATAAACTCATTAATATTTGAAATAAATTTGAATAAATGAATAAATAGAGTTATAAACAAAAATAATAGTCCAACAGAATATATAGAAAGGAAAATCGTTTGTTGTGGCCCTGTAGCGCAATGGATAGCGCGTTGGACTTATAATTCAACGATTGTGGGTTTGAATCCCCCTGGTATGGCCTAATTTCTAAGAATGTGATTTCTTTTTTATTTTACTATTTTATAAGAATAATTAAATTTAATTAATGAATAAATAGTAACAAACAAAAACAAAAAATAGTCCAACACCATATATAGAAAGGAAAATCGAAAACTTGAAGAAAAATAATTTTCTATTTCATCACTTAACATTATGATTCTGTCATATGTTCATGCATATTTATAATAATTGTAACTATTTAATAAAAAAGTAAGTAAAATAAAAATGTTCTTTGTTGACATAATTAGGAAGTGATTTAAAATTTTTTTATGTTACTCGTTTGTGATAATATTAGTAATCTTTCACAGTGTTCTATTGTTTTGAAAAATGATTAATTAAAAAAAATCTTATTGTGTATTTGTAATTCTAAAAGTAATAGCTATTCAGAAAAAAATAATTGCTTTTTTATTTTTATAGGTTGTCCTTATTAATTATTCCCATTTTTATATATATAAAAAATGATAGACAAAACAGAACAGTTTTGAGTTAAAGTTTTTTTTAAAATTGGAACTAATTTGAAATGAACACTAATCTTTAGTGGATTAAGAAAAACATGTATTTATTTTAATAAAAACTTCTTACAGCTAGTATTTAAAAAATAATCTTTATGTTCTTAAAATACATGAAGTATCCAGAAAAAGAATTTCTGAAGGCTTAAGAGGTATAAATAAGGCTTTAAAAATAAATAAAAATCTGGGATCTTAAATTTAAAAAAACATTCTTTAATAATATAATTCATTTTTTTTCTAAAAAGTAATCAACTTAAAAGCATCTTTTCTTTCCTACGCCATCTGGTTTATATAATCAACATACTTATGTGAATGGTACGCCAAAAGAATTACTAATAATATAATCCTTTTATACTTCTCCTGGTAATCTTATTTATATTTTTACTAGTTAAAACTTTCTGACTTAACTTCAAGAAAAAAAAATTAAACTTTAATCCTACTTCTTATAGAAAAATACTTCATCGGTTTCTGGTTAAAAACAATATGAAATTAAAACAAACGATAAAAAAAGCCTGAAATGTAATGCATAGCAAAAACATTCAACGATTAATTTGAACAACTTCCATTTAAAAAGAAGATAAGTTTTTAGTGCGCATAGAAGAAGAAATTGAAAAAATATTTTTTTTCATAACTTTAAGAAATAATAATAAAAAAGAAGGCAGCAATTTACTGTTTTTTTCACGCATTACTTATGCCACGAACTAAAATTAAACCAATTGACGAAAGCGATTTCGAATATTTCTGCTGTTGTGCTTTGGAGACAAAAATCGTATTAGTTTTGAAGAATCTAGTTGGTCTTGTGCTATTGAGATTTTAAAATAGATTATTTTTCTCAGTAATCAATTGATGTGTCATGCTTGAGTCGTAAAGTAAGTCTTCAAATGCTGGTCTAAGGTTATTAATTTATAGATGAGCTCTTTACGAGTTAAATCAGGGAGTTTCATTAATTTAAGCACAAGTACATTTTATGGTATTAAATAGAAAATAAAAACTTTTAAAAATGGTAATAAATTATATAATACAAATTTACTAAATTTATCTATATAATTGAAGTTTTTAAAGACACACACACACACACACACACACACACACACACACACACACACACACACACACACACACACACACACACACACACACACACACACACACACACACACACACACACACACACACACACACACACACACACACACACACACACACACACACACACACACACACACCACCACCACACACACACACACACACACCACACACACACACACACACACACACACCACACACCACACACGCGCGCGCGCCCTGCCATGAGTGGAAACACATGTGGTTGAAGAAAGTCACGCAAGAACCCCTTTGCGCTGTTGCAATTTCGTGGATCAATATTTGAATTGAACCACGTGTCGTACGCGTAAGTATCCTATACACACACAAAATGAAAATTGTTGAAATGATGCGAACGTCTCGTACAAATTAAACGATTAAACTTATGGGAAGCTACAAAAATTATTAGGATGTGCAAAATATTTGAATTAAAACGGGATAATGTATGTGTGGCCAAGGAAAAAAATCTGTGGTGGGTAAGATTTTCAAAAAAGTGGAGAAGTAAATTTACATTAATACGTGATATACGTTAAAACTAAAGTTATTTCTTTTCAATTTTGTTACAACATATCAGAGAATGTTGGAGAAAAATCAACTTTGCTAAACAAAAGCAGCTCTATTTATAATGTAAAAAGAAAATATTTAATATTTTTCACATTCAATTTACTATTGACAGTTTAGTTTAATGTTTTTAATTTAAACATCTCAAAGCTAATTTAACGAATTATGTACATGTGGAAAATATTGACTAAAATAGAATATATGTTATCATCTATTAAAAAATATAATATACACTATCTAACAATAAATATTTGGACACCCATGCAAATGAGGATATCTCTGATCCTGAACTACGTCACGTCTTCTGTACTTAAATATTGTGTAGGAAACAGCATTGATATTAATCGCATGCAAGATACCACGAAATTCAGAGCTATCTGACTTTCAGAAAGGTGTAATTGTCGGATATCATAGAAATGGCCGATTCTTAAGAGAAATATGTATTGTGTTAAACATTGCAAAATCGACAGTGGCTTTTATGATTAAAAATTGGAAGGTGAGGGTGTGTTTGTGTGTCGGAGTGCATTTTAACATTCCATATTCACGATTCAAAGAGATAGAGACCAATATGGGCTGTCCAAAGAAATTCGGAAAAACTACCCCAAATCTATAGCCTCCATACTTCAGAAGTTTCAACAAACGTCCAGGACTGTTGTTTTGATAAATACCTACCACAAGGAAACACATTTGCATTATTTTCATGGTGGTTCTGCCAGTTGAGATGGTGCAGAACACTTCAAAATTCGATGTTAGATGAGTGGAAACCGGTTGTCTTGAGTAATGAATCAAGTTTCAATTTCTACCAGTTGGATGACAGAGTTTGGGTTTGGCGTATACCTGGAGGAAGACTTTTGTTAGAATGCATGTGCCTTCAGTAAAGTTTGGCGGAGATGGAATTATATGGTCTAGGGAAGTTTCTCCTAATTTGGACTGGAACCTTTGATCTCAATTCATGGTAAGCTAAATGCCGACTCCTGCTGCACTTTTGTAGACTACACTGTGCTTTTTTCCTACGCTGAGCCAACTTTACGGGTTGGATCATTGTCACTTCCAGGATGACAACGCCACTTGTCATGTTGCGAAGCCCAACAGGGATTGTTATGATGATAATAAGGTGAACCAAATGGAATGGACATCATAGAATCTAGAGTTGAATCTTCTAGAAAACCTCTGGGACGAGTTGGATCGCTGAATTGTAGGGGTGCAGCAATTTTCCAAAATCGGTGCTAGAACTTACATGTCTTTTCCAAGTTCGAGTGGAAGAAAATTCCACTGTACATCACACAAAAACTTGTGCAAAGTATGCCCCGGAGTGTTAAGGCTGTAATTGCCTCAGATGGAGGTTGTGTCATTTATTAAATGTGAATAAATTTTCTTTATCACTTTTATCACAGGTGTCCAATTACTCATTGGTTGCCAGTGTGCCAGCTTTTAGAATTTTATATTCTCTATTAATAATAAAAAATAATAATGTATACCATGAGTTCACGGGATAGATATTCAATTTAAGTTTTGGGATTCAAAGTAAATTATAAAAAATAAATAAGTAAAAGAATATTAATTTTAAAAGATATGTTCAGAGATTGCTTGATTGGCTTTTAATTCAGAATTTAGAAATAGATACTATAGAAAATTTTGTTAGGAAAGAATTATTGGAAAATTTTGGTTTGTTAACCAAAATAATTATTTTATAATATGTAGTAAAATGTTTCCTTTCTGAACACATTCTTTCTCAGTTTACTTATTGTATAAAATAATGTTTCTTATACCTTAACTAAACGAATAATACGAGCGTGGAAAATATTAAAAAAATTATAAGAGATTTTGTCAATCAAAATTAAAATTTAATCACATCTATTTATTAAGTGTAAAATTATTTAGTGACAATATTTAACTAAATAATATCCAATCAAGTATACGAATCTCTCCTTAGAACTTTGACACAAAACAAATCTAAATCTTCAACTACCTAAATTTTTAAAGCAATTTGTAGATTAAATTAATTTAATCCAATAAGTTTAATTCAGCTTTTGTAAGAACAAAACTGTGCCTTATTTATAACGGCCTATATTGTTTTATGGGTAAGAAGAAAACATTCTTGCAGGATTTTGTAAGAGGATAAGAGAGCTTTCTTCTAACAATCTATGAATGTGACGTCATCACCATCCCATGGGGTAAGAGGGAAGGCAGAAAGGGAAAGTACATTTCCTCCTTTCCTAATATCCTTCTTCAACAAAGATATTAAAAGAAACGTTGCTCTTTGAAGATTTGAGTAATATCGAATGAATTTTTATTGAACTTATATTTTGAAACTTCTATAAAGCGTTCCGATGGAAAAGGATACAAATTATGTAAACTTTTGAAATGTTCACAAAGCTCTATTGATGTACTAGTACGACTTTTTATCAGACAATGAAAATAAAAATCTCATTTCCTTCTCACAATTCTGAAAGGAATTTAAGAACTTATGTTATAAAAGTATTATTTTTATATTTCGGGAAAAGCAAAAAAAAAATAAATTTTTCTTTTTGAGGGAAACTATAGGGAATGTCTGCCAAAGCTTCAGACAAAAATGCAATTATTTATAGAAATGAAATATGGTGAACTATATTCCTCAACAGGTTTACTCAGATCAAAGTATACATGATTAATAAAGCTTTATTATATTATTTTTTTTTTTTTCATGTGCACAATATTTTGGACTTGGTGCTGTATCAAAATGGTTGTCTAAATAAGTGCTTAATGCTTTTACAATATCATATAAGTTTTTATAATTGCCGTTACTAAATTTAGTTAGTCTAATTAAATAAATTCATTTGTTGTTGATTGTTGCCTTCTCTATATATTCCTCACGATACATGATATACACTGCTTGACAATTTCTAAGGAAAGAGTGGTTTATGCAAAATTGTGGCTCAGACAGTTGGCCAATAAAAGTAAATTCAAGTTCAGAGGGCGTGTCAGACCAGGACTCATTATCTGTATAAATGACAATGCATACAAGTTCATGATTCATACGAAATTTCATGCTTTTTTAGTGTTTGACGAAAATAGTGCTGGATGTGGCAAAAGTTTTCCTATGAAATTCTGTTTGGTTCTTGAAATAATTAAGAGCAAAATGTCAGCAAGACATCATTTGAGTGACTACGATCGTGGACGAGCAATTGGGTGACTTGAGGCAGGTCAAAGTGTCATCACTGTAGCTGCTGCAATGGGTGTATCAAAGAGTGTAAATAAAGTTGCTGAAGGTGGAAGTACTTTGGAAAATCATGCCGTGAGGGGAGGGGCTTGGTAGGAACACCGCACCTTTAGAGGATCTCTATGTAGCCCTCGTGGCAAAAAGAATCAGAAATTTCCCTCCTAGCCAGATAGATGCAAAACTTGTAACCGCTACCTGTACGCGTGTTTCAGCAAGAATCATCTCATGTGATTAAATCAAGTTGGTTTGTGTACACGGAAGCCTGTTCTTTGCACACCACTTCAATCAAGCCCTCATTGAGAGAGAGAGATTACACTGGTGTAAGGAACATGTTGGTTGGGATCACCAAAATTGGTCTAGAGTGATGTTCTCCGACGAATCTCGTTTCAGTGTAACAAATGATTCTGGTCACCTATTACTGTGGAGAGAGCATGGAACATGTTATGCACAAAAGTTTGTATGTGAACATGATCGGCCCAGGCGTGATAGTGTGGACAGGCATCATGCTTAATGGCAGAACATCGCTTCACATCTTTGAGCGAGGAAGCGTTACATCGCAACGGTATTGCAGTGAAATTATTCTGGATCATGTTCGTATTTTAAGGTGTGCTGTAGGTCCAGATTTTCTGTTTATAAACAATAATGAGCGGCCACACAGAAGCGTTGAGGTATTGAACATACTGCAAAGGGAAAATATTCTCCATATGCAATGTCCTACTTATTCTCCTGATCTAAACTCTATTGAATATGCTTGGGCTGCTCTTGGCAGACGTGTTGCACAAAGAACCATCCCTCTCCGTGTAGTACAAGGGATCAAACCGCCTTGAGAGAGGAGTGGGGTAATAGCTCCTAAGGACTTATCGACAGTTTAGTGAAAAGCATGGAGAACAGATGCAAAATGGTCATTAGTGCCCGTGGTCAAAACACATCTTACTAAGGTATTCATGTATGTATCATTCTGACCTGAAGATCATTTTTGGGGTTTTTGGAAGTCATCCAAGGTGTGTCTTCTTTATTTTTAAGTTTTTAATTCTTCGATGTGGTGATATCTGTATCATTTTAAACTATAATAAATGCCCATCGTCCCTACTATATATGTACTCAGTTTCATTTTATCAATAATTGTCTATTCTTTATTATTCCGGAAAAACGTAACTGCGTGTTTCTTAGCAATTGTCAAGCAGTGAAATAGTTAATGGTAGTATGGAGCATCATTTCAAATTTTACCATCGCATGTAGGTAATGGTTTAATTAATAATTTATGAATAATTCTCTCTCTCTCTATTGGATGATATTAATTCAAATAACTGAACTCTACAATTATCAAAGCAACTAGCTGTCATAGTAACTAATTGAATAAGTTATCAAAGAATTAGTTGAGTTTTTTTTCCCGCTATGTTTTGGAAATCCCTTTGTAAAGAAGAAAATAAAGATTATTTAATGGAAAAAAATTTTGCAACACGTTTTATAATAGCTTTAGAATTAATTGCTAGTATACATATATAAAAACACTAAAAATACACAATATTTTACCAAATATGTTTCACTGATTATGAGTCAACATTTTTCAATCATATAATATGTAATATCATTGTACAATTTTCTAAATTTTTATCTAAATGGATGACAAATAGAAAAAAAATATAATTAGAATGTAAAACAAGTGAAAGAAAAACCTGTATCGGTGAAAAAGATTACGGTTGGTAAAAAAATAATTCAGTAATTCTGGCTTGATTCCCAATAGTTAAGTATATTAGAATGTATTATTAACAGAATCATTTCAAACAGTAAAAGAGAGCTTAAATTATGCTCAAAAGTGTTACTTAAAGAATGGTGTTACTTAAAGAATGTATTAATTCAGAGTATATATATATATATCGAGAAATAATTAATAAGGACATGAGAAACTGGTATTTTACTGCGTTTTTAAAAGCATACAATGATTAAAATGGTTAGAAGATAAAAAATTTCCTATTTCCTTTGGAATAATCAATACGAAAATTTTACTGTTATGATAATATTACTGAATGCAACGCCTACTTAGACTTCTAAGGTCCCCAGTTTTATGTTCCTAATTTCCTGTATCCTTGCTTTTATACTCTTTTCGATCCATCAAAAGGATTTTCTAGCAAAAAAAAAAACTATTAGCAACGAAACTGAGCATCATATTTCAGGATGCTGATAAAATAATAAACTTTTTTAAAAGCTGTGCTCTTAACACACGTTTATCATTAGATCGATATAAAATTATGGGTTACATGTACAAAATTTATTTTTTATAAAAGTAATTGTAAGACTTTAATTAAAAAATTATTATAGATTACTTAAAAAATCTAGAAATACAGGTTTTCAAATACTTTATATTCAATACTAATTTAAAATAATTATTTTGAATTTGAAAACTCTTTTGATTGATTTTGCTGATATTAATCATCTTCTATATAGAGCTCAAGAAGAATTTGCTGAGCTATTGATTGATTTAAAACTAAAAGTTAAGATTTCGTAAAAATCCTTGACTGAATTCAAGATCTGAATTAGAATCGAACTTCCCACAATTTTTGAAATGAAACTAAATGTTCTGGAGTTTAGAGCATCACATATTTACATAGGTGTAAAGACTAGGGGAGCCTTATTGATTATTTAATCCAAATAACGCTGAAAGTCAAAAAAACTTTGGAGATTCTTTACATCCAGCAGTATCAAATACTGTATCAAGATTTAGTTTGTTATACCCCCCAAAAAAACAATCCCGTCTGTCTCATTAAAATGTGATTTTCGATGATTACTTTTCGTGTATTGAAACAAGTCCTAAAATTACTTTTTTTGTGCTTGTATTGTTTATCAAAGAACTAAAATATGCATGGAAAAAATCTTTTTCTATCTTATATCTAGGGTGACGAAAAAATTACTATCATAAAAAGGGCATATGAAGGGAAAAAACGTTAGTTGCCTTATATAGAACAGCAAATGCAATTTACTTCTCGGAAATTGTATTGATGTATCCCAAAAGTTGAGCTTCGGAACATTTACTTAATTGAATGCTTAATTAGCTAGCTAGTAGTATTTTATCTAAGGATAAGTATTCGTGGAGGAGGATGGAATTAAGCAGAAAGCCTTTGCATTAATAAACTGGAGTGTGATTAAGAGTACATGAGATTAAAATGACAAAATGAAGAAGGAAAAAAAACTTTGGATTAGAGAAATGAAATCTTGTATCTTCTACTTGATCTTTTTTTTATTCAGTTATTTACACCTATTCTGTTACACGGCGGATTAGAAAAAATTTCGGAGAAGTATTTAATTATTATCTTTTTGAAAAATAAATTTTCAAGCCAAATAAAGCTGTATAAAACTCTATTAATACCCCACAAGTAAAGGATTCATTATCAAGAAATAGTATTGACATCTATTTCTTGATAATAGGTGTCAATACTAATTCTATTTCTTTGATGTATAATAGAGTTAAACATCTTTGCAATTTAAAGCTATTGCAAAGATGTTTAAGGTCTGGCTATGTTTTGGATTAACGGCTAATTTTTGAAATAATTCACATATGAAAAATAAAACTTTCACGAATTTCTTAATACATAATTTTTGTTCTTATCATCTTATCTTGAAAAATGTAATAAAAAGAAACTTCTTTACGTCAGGAAACAAATAAAAACCAGGGGTGGGTAATTGTTTTGGCTGTACAACCACATTGTGAGAGCGGAGGAATGAGAGGAGAGGGCCATACCATTTTCAGAGGTCCTCACCTTTTTTCAAATTATTCCATTTATTAGTTAACTTTACATCTCAGAAAGGGTATAAATTGTGCCTTATAAAACTCAACAAGTAAAATGGAAAAAATAGTGATAATTTAAAAAAATAGTTTAACAAAATAGTGACAACTTTAAAAATAGTTTAACTAAGTAGTGATAGTTTAAAAAATAGTTTAATAAAATAGTGATAGTTTTATTAAATTTATTTTTTGTTCTGATTTTAAGTATTGCTCGTTAAAATCCCACCCTGCAAGTTTATGTCAGACAGTCAGCATCTATATTTCTTTTTATTGACTTTCATGCAAGAAAAACTTTCCTCGCTAAGTCGACCCAAATATATAAAGAAAATTTTGCCAGCAAATTTCTTTATTCACACACATGGAAGTTTTTCCATGTGTGCTTACTAGTGTCAAAGTATTAAACAATTCTTTCACAGTATGATATGACTAGTTCCAATTTCAGATCCTCAGGTGCTGTATAAGTATCAGCAGTAGTAGGATAATAGGGCAAATTGAATTCACGTACATTTTTCTTAAAATCCTGAAATGATCTTGTAAACTGGTCCTACAAACTCTGCAGGTGATGTCTAATCTCAGCAAACATCAAGTGACGTTTAACGCGAAAACGCTTACGACGAAATATCAGTTAACACGAAATAATACAATGGTCCCGAGAAACTACTATGCAATTTCACTCATTTTCGTTCTCTTAACACGAAATAAAAATCACTTAACACGAAAATATTTCCTTTCTGGGAATGAACGAAATGCAGAAAACACTAGATTCGCAGGCTATATTTAAGAGGGGTATGAAACGAAAGAGAGATGGTCTCGCATGTTTTTGTAGAAAGGAGATTAACTTAGCTTCAAAATACCTTTGGAATAGTCTATGACACGAGCCAATTTTGTTTATCAAAGTTACATTCACCCTCCATCCGTATAAAAGCTACACGAAACGTGCCATCTCTCATCAGCTGGCCTTGGAATTCGTTGACTAGTAAAAACCAGCGAGTTTGTTTCGCATTACTTTTTGTAATTTAGTAGAATTTTTTTTTCAAGCGCAATGGAAAGCAGCTCAGGGGAAAAGCAAACCGCTTTTTTGCTTAAAATGAAGATCGAGCTTTTTAAGGCCGTTAATCAAAAACAGAAGACGAAAATGGAAATCTGTTAAGATTTGGTGTTGCTAACTCTTCTTTATCTCAACAATAATTAAAAAAAGGGAGTTAATTACATAAATTTTTAAACGGTTTTTATTAAATACATGCATATAAATATATCTTTGAAAATAAAATATAAAATAAACTCAATATTTGAAAATATGTATTTTTTGCAGCATCTTTTAACACGAAGAAATATTTCAGTTTCGAGTTAAGTAATTTTCATTGTACTTTGTTTTCCTAATAAAGGAATTTGTTATTATAATAGTGGAATATATGAGACGAAGCTTTGGCCGTTCATAAGTAAGAAATCTTGTTTCAAAGAGGACATTCTGACTGTCTTAACAGGTCGCAAAAAATAAAAAACTTCCTGTGATGGCTGCTATTTTAAATCAGTGGCATCTACTGTCAAAAGGAAGGGCAATGACTCTTCTACACGTGACTGTCACTCAACTTATCTCAGCTTCAGCATTTCATCTAAACGTTTTCTATGAGATATGTATCTCACTAAACAAAAACTAAAATATGTATTTCATTCATGTTCTGGCATATTTGTGCAAGTGAATTTCAGAAAATGAGCTGCTATAAAGCAAGATCGATAAAAAAATACAAATATTCCAAATGAAACAATTAAAATAAAAGCATAACTCAAAGTAATTTAAATTTGCTTAAGTGGCATACATTTTAACATTTAATCTTATGCTATGATGCTATTTAAATTTCAAAATTCACATTTTCTATTTTACATTAAAATGAGTTGTTTGGAAAAAACTCTAGCCTTTTACTTAAAAATAATGCATTTTTATTTGAAATAATAAATATTTTCCACAAATGAAGAAGTAAAAATTGAAAAATTGTTTTGCTTTTGTAAAGAAGTACTGAAGGGGGGATATTTTTTATTCATAAATGAACTTGAAATAGTTCCTTTTTAATTTTCTTTACCTTTAAAAGAAACCTTTTAATGCGAATGAAAGTTCGTTGAAAAATATTTTATGCATAATTTTTCTCTTTTGTTAATTACTTTGTAGTATGAATAAAAAGCCGAATGAAACTTGTGGGTTAAATATAAATCTACTTTAAAGCAATTATTAACAAAAGATACTAAAAAAATTCCGGGGATCAATATTTTGATAACTAAAATAATGAACAATATTTATAACCGCAGAAAATAAGAAAAATCTGCTTAGGCCTAAACAGTTTTTTTTTCAAATTACAATTTGAGTAACGTTAAAAATTCGATTAATTTTAAAGGAAGAGTTTAAAAAAATAAACAATACTTTTCGTATTAAAATATTTGAATTTTTATTGAGTGCCTTAATTTCTTTACTGCTTTTCACGATGAAGAAATGTGTGTTGTTGAAATATAAATATTCACCAAAAATAAATCTTTTCCATTTATTGCTTTTTTTATTTGTTTCTTCGAATTCTTTTTAAACATTGGTATCCTCACTAAGACGTGTATTGCATAAAATTAATCATGAAAAGAATTTTAACTAATGAAATTTTTTTTAAAGATCCTCTGCAGTCATGTAGACAGAATCCCTAAGCGTCCCCATTTTATATAAATGTAGGGACTTTTTTAATGCCTTAAATTAGCTCTGCATTCTTAAACTTTCAAGGAGATATTCAGATTGTTCCTAACTTTTTTAAGTTTCTAATTTACTTAGAGTTTTAATTACTTTAGCTGAAAAACTAATTTTTTTCAATAATGAAGCAGGATTTATTTGAAAGTCTCAAAATTCTAAAAAGATATAAACGATCAATTGCATTTTTAAAATTATCGATGTATTGTTATGTTGCAAAGTACATATGTTTCTAAGCACTCTACTAAAAAATGATGCTTATAAATCAGAAAAATAATTTAAAAACAACGCGAAGTTATTGAAACAAAGTTCACAAAAAGGTTATTTAAAATATTTCAACTAAAGTGCTTATATTTTTTCTGTAGAAAGTAACTTAAAAGAATCTCATTCATTTTACATTTTTTTATATATAAGGATCTTGATTTAGACTGTTAGTTTTCATACTCGCTGAAAATTCCTTCAAAAAGTGCTTTTTCATTTTTCATACAAAAAAAACATATTTGCTACAGAAATTGAAAATTAAAATTGTTCTATTGAATATACTTATATATTCAAATGCAGGAAATTTTACCAAATTTTCTTAATTAACAGCTGTGAACGTAAGCTAAACATCATTTATTGAAAAATTTAACCTTTGTTTATCCAACGTCCGTGCTTGGCTTTTTGACCATTTGACGTCGAGCCTCCCAGTACCGACTGACGATGTCATCAGTTGGGTAATCATCGAGTCCAGTGTAGTGGAGAAGGTGGTCGCCATCTATTCTGGCATTGCCGCAGAGTGGGCAGACCTCGTCAGTAGCCAGGCCAAGCCAGTGGAGGTATACTCCCAAAAAGTCATGTCCGGTGGTTAGGCGAAAGCGGGCAACATCCTCAGCTTTCTCAATTTGACTCCGGCCCACAGTGGCCAGAAAATGTATCTCATTTCTCAACAAAATATTTTATAATATTTTGAGAATGATTTAACTTATCAGAAATTTTTTCAAAAACGTTTATATTTAGGACTTAAAACAACAGAAAGAATTCATTTATTTCTGTGGTCTCCAATAGGGGATCATTAGATATTTCATAACTGCTGACCTTTTGTTTGTAATTAAAATTATATATTCACATAACACAGTCTTATCTTAATGCGTAGTAAAACTTTATTGGTGGGATTGGAATATATACATGTAGTTATATCACATTTTTACTCAGAATTTAATTGTAAATAATGCTTTATCTCGTTTGATTATTGAATTACAGAGGTAGCGGGCCCGTTTCGTAATCCTAAGGTTGCAGGCCCCGGCTGAAGTTGATAGATTTTCTGGATGCGAAAATATTAGGCACGCATGTCATATGATTATGTGGCATTTATAAGATCCCTTGAGCAACCATTTGGGCCAGGTACTCTCGGCAAAATTAAATCACGGCAATAGTTAGCATTAGATGAGAGCTTCAAATAGAAATTAATTCGAGCGTCGAAATTTGGTAATGAGGCCGTAACCAGATAGTGCCACCATGAAGTGGCTCTTACATTTGGGGACTTGCCGTGTCTGTAAAGACTAAGCTGCTAAACTGAAGCTCCCATTGGCGAAAAAATAACTAATAAAGAATGAGAATTTTTTCTTTTTGAAGTTATGTATATGTATATGCGTCCTGAATAACATAGCATCAAAATTTATCAAATTTTGTACTTCATAGCTTGGCCATCTAAAAATGCAAAGATTTCTATTTCATGATCATGGTTAGTCTAATGTAAAATGATTTACTATTTGCTCTATAAATTCTAGTTTCATTTCTTTTAATGTAATAAATTTTTGGAACATATCCAAAAGATTAGAAAAAAGGAACAGGTGATTTTGAGACACACATATTTCCTACAATTATGGTGACATCCTTACTAAACATTTTTGTCCATCGGCCAAGAGAGTTTGTATATTTTTTAATGCAGGGGACCATGAACTTCAAGCCAAAAAATGTTTTATTTATAGAGTCTTATCGGCTTAAATGTATGTGAAAGCTATCTCGCTGTCTTTTAGCATTTCTATTAGTATTCTTAAGAATTTAATTTGAATTATTCAATTTTTTAATTTTGGCTTGAAAAATATTTTCGAAGAAGGGTGTCAATGAATATTAAGATAATGATGATGTTGTGACGGATCTATACGGTTTCTTCCTCTAACTCCTCGGGGATTCTTTTAGGGAAATATTTTACTCAACCAACTTTCACCGAAGGTAAGAAAACGTGATTATGCAAATTAAGTTTATTACATAAATTCTAGATTCGCGAGTTTTGAGAGTTAGTGAGTGGATAATCGTGAGTTATTACAGTGCGGAAATAAGTTTATAAAAGTGTATATGGAAGATTTCCCAGTGAGGATCGGATTTGATCCCATCAAGTCTAAGCGTTCAAGGCCTCAACAGTAGGATTTGGCTTTAAAAGAGTACAGGTACTGTAAGCATGATTTAAATAGAAGTTAGAAGATAGCTTGTAGTGCGAGGCTGAGGTGAAATAGAGCCTGTATGAGTAATCGTAGAAATCAGTTGAGGGTCCGTAACTATTATCCCCAGGCAAACGGGTCTCACCTTCACGCTCTTAATTTTGATCAACAATCTTAATTGGATTATTATTGTGCATGCTTGATATTTTGTGACAATAAAATAATTAGAGTGAACCATGTTGACTGATTATTCAGTTCTCCCCACACAACTAGCCAGCTCCGAGAGTAGACAAAGGAAATTAGAGGGAAGTAGGAACAGACACACATTGCAATGTAGATGATAAAGTCCTTTATAATTGTACTGTTACGGATCTATTCGGAATTTTTCAACAAATTCTCTTGGGGAAAAATAATGGTTATAAAATAAGGAAGCAAATCAAAAGAATGATAATAATTAATTTTATTAACCAAAGTAGCAGTTTGAAAGAAAACTGAGAATAGAAAGGATTCACACTTTAAAGAAAAAATGAAAGAAAACATTGAATAAAATACTGATGCTGCTGTTTAATAAGGCGTGTGGTCACCCTCTGACAGCCAGGCACGATGCACAGCGATTTACCATACTTGCTATGAGATGATGAATTAGTTGTGGGCTCAAACGGTTCCAAGCTTCTTGGAGAGCTCTCTTCAGTTCTGTAATGGAGCTTGGTGGGTGCGAAAGGGCTGCAATTTGTCTCCCGAGCATATCCCATACATGCTCGATAGGATTTAAACCAGGGAGTTCGCAGGCCATGACATGTGCCGGATGTTTTCCGTTTCAAGGAAGTCATCAATCAGCACCGCTCGGTGACATGGCGCATTAATCATCCATGAATATGAAGTCAGGACCGACAGCACCTCGAAACAAGCGAACAGAAGGCTCAAGAACTTCGTCTCTGTATCTTTGAGCAGTCACAGACCCCGTGTCAAAGAAATGGAGGTCCATCGTGATGCCTGCTCATACCATTACTCCCCTTGATGGAAAATGATGTCTTTCCGTTATGTTTCTTGGTTCAAAACGTGTTCCACGTTCTCTCCATATCGTTACCGCCGAGAATCACTACTCAGGCTAAACCGGGACTCGTCACTGAACATCACATTGGCCCACTCTCCCACACTCCAGTGTTGATGTTTCAAACTCCAGTTCAAACGAGCGCGTTTATGCGCAGACGTGAGGGGAATGCAAACTGCTGGTCTTCTGGCATACAGGCCAGCATGATTGAGTCTCCTGTAAACAGTTTGTCTCGAAATTGGTATTCCTGTGGCGACTGTGAGCGCCGAACCCAGTGCTCTGGCAGTACTGCCCCACTGACGTCACACACTTATTACCAGATATCGGTCTTGGCTAGGGGTTGGGACTCTTGGTCGACCTGATAGTGGTTGTCCGGTAACATTTCCCGTTCTTTGAAACCTCTGCCACAGTCTTGAGATCACAGACTGGTCCACGTTCAGAATTGGAGACACTTCGGTTTGTGATCGTGAGGATTCCAGCATTCCAATGTTTCTTCCTTTGTAAATATGTCAGTCGGCGTCTTTGTGTCATATACACCTTATTTAATGATTAACAACGTTCCTTCTCACAGCAGTTGTATGAAATAGCCAAGAGAACAAAAAGAGGTAAAAGGAATAAAAGAAAAGTAGAGATTCCAAGGATATTACAGCTAAAATTAATGAATTCTGTAGTGATTTTGAAACTGTTTATAACATCAATCAAATAAAAAATTTCATGTTTGGTTGAATAAAAAGAAATCAAACTTTTTAATTATATA